>JAUELD010122601.1:0-16394 GCA_031471615.1 Aglantha digitale | reverse complement strand
CTTGTATTTGGAGGTGTTATTGGATGGGTAAGAAACAAAAAAATGATACCATACGACAATGATTTAGATTTTATTATAGACAGACAGCTCTGGAATACAGCAACATTGCGTTACATTGTAAAAACTCTTGAAACTAAACACGGACACATTGTTTCGTACAAAGATGACAATAACAAGATTCAGTTGGGATATAGTGCTAATAATAGCATCTCGATTGATATCTGGCAATATTATTGCGCAAACCACCCTTCCAAAAAATCTTCGTACGTGTATGTTAATCATAACGATTGGATACCGCAACCATATGAGGAAATATTTCCTCCTCAAAAAGTGTTATTTGAAAATATATGGACATTTGTACCAAAGGCCCCTTTGAAATATTTAGATACAACTTATGGCGAAGGTGTTTGGAAAAAGGAGCTCGATTGTAAGACTGTATTTTACGGGAAATGCTATAACAACAACACATAGACAATTATTATATATGCGACGATACTTTTACTACGACAATTTACGCTAGCAACACGGCAACCCTTATATATTGTTCCAGTCAGTAGTAATTGATATCCTTAAAATATAACGAGTATTAAGAAAATCCACGGAACTAAAAAATTAAAAAAGTAAAGATTTGCCTAGATTTAGCAAAATATTAAACCATTAAGTAACTTCAAGCATTTCTTTCAGCTTCTAGAAATGAAATAACGCCTTACAATCAACAGATTCCAGCTGATTTCAAGAAGCTCAGGTTTCTTTAAAAACAAAATATGATTATAAAACATATTTGCTGCACAAAAATATTTTTAATAGACTCGTGCACTGAGATTTCGATGGATAGGTTTTTATTAAAAATGTGTTTTTGATGTATTTATAAACTTTTATTATTTTTTTAACAAATGGAAAAAATGACATAGATTTATCATTTGTTACATTCAAATGTAATGCTAGTTTATGAATCAGTTGATTGGTTATAATCCTTCACGACGTCTGCATTTATTTTATTATTATTAAATAAACCATTTTTAGGTGCCTGATTTGAAATAGTATTGTTAGTGTTTTAATATTATTTTTAATATCATAAATAAATTTAAATACTTATTAATTAATTCTTGGTTCCACTTCTGAATACGTTCTGTAAAGAAATATGTTTCAATCTACATAGATGTCTTAAGAGACATGTAGGGGCACCGAAGTGTTGACAGATTAATTAATGAATTCATTGATGTATTTACAGTATTTAAATTGAACTTAGTATGGAAACCACCTATTTCTTATTAAAAAATAACTTTTTAAAATATGCATACTATATACAGGAATTATATACTTAATATTTATAAAGCTGGCGGAGCTATCATAGGCATCTTGGTGCCAGTTGCAGGTCTTCTAGTTGATGAACGAAACATTAATGGCGAAGTAGTTTTTTTATTAGTGCTGCGTCTTGAGGTAGACTGTGAATTTGTAGTTGATTTCATTTGGTTAGCTGTAGACCCCATAGTAGTCTTACTTCTGGTACTAGATTGTCTTCTAGTTACTATTGGTGGTTGAGTAGGAGCGTTAGTACTTGGAGATGGCATTGGTACGTAACTTAAGACAACTCTTCCATTAAGCGGTTGAACTGGTCGTACATTCCCACATAGCGTTCCAAACCTTTCGGTCATGGCAGTACGAAATTGATTAATCTATAACACAAAATGACTTTTTGATAAACAGCCTGTGTTTAATAGCTACAACTACAACTTGCAATGTCATTGACTTCAGCATTGCGTTTATGTCAGTGGAAATTTAAAACCACTAAAACTTTATGAAACTATTCATGTAAAGCCAAAGCGTATCTTTACATATGCAAAATACTTTTTAAAAAGATGCTTTATTATACATTGAACAAAAAACGAGTCTCATTTAGTCCAATTTAAGTGAACTAAACCAATAAAAAGGAAGAAGCTGACCATGCAAATACGTGTATCCTTACATTGTCGTAAGATATGGAATACAATTAAATTATTGAGATTAAGTGTAATGTTTTTCTTCAAAATATAAAAAACTGCATTAGCTATATACAAAATAATTTATACACGGATTTAAGAGGTAGTTCTAAGACTCATCAGCTGGTGCCACAGTGGTAGGTGCACCAGTTGTGGGTAGTCCACTAGTTGGCCCACCAGTTGCAGCAGTGGAAACCTTCATTGTTGTAGATGGTGCACCAGTGGTTGAGGGGTTTGTTGTTGGTTTTGCTGTGGTTGGTCTTGGAGTTGTGGGAGGAGGAGGAGTAAAAATAAAAACTTCTCTGCTATTAAGTTTTTGGAGTGGTCTGGTGTTACCACATAAGGGTTGGCCACCGCCGCGGTAAATCGCTCTAAGTTGAACAAACTAAAACAAAAAAGATATTGTTAGATATAAAATAACATATATATATCAGAACATAATAGACAGAACAAGATGGATGGTAACGAAAAGAAAAATTGAAAACTTCCAGTAGATTTATCTTTCCATTACTTTATCTTCTAGAAACTTCCAGTAGCCTATAGTGTATGAGATTGAACTGGAAAAGTAATGCTAAGTTATGAAAGGCTAGAAATCATAACGGGAGTCTGAAGCTAGAAATTATAACTGGAAACCTAAAGCAAAAACTATAGCAAGAAGTGAAAGTAAGATAATGGAAAAAACATCACAAGCAATCATCAAAGAATTATAGCCATTATTTAAAGAGCACTTTTTTAGATCTAGTTTCCAAATTGGAAGCATGTTTATTTACGAAATGTAAGATAGTGGGTGTCGTGTATGTAAGTTAGTGTAATAAACTGAACTTTGTTTACGTTTAAATTATCAGCGTTACACGGAACTATATTTGCATAAGTAAAGATGAACGAAAAACAAAATACCTTTGATACTATTGCGTCGTGTGTGTTTGCGTATGATTCGTACCATAAAAAGTGCATG
Organism: Aglantha digitale; assembly: GCA_031471615.1. Lineage (NCBI taxonomy): Eukaryota > Metazoa > Cnidaria > Hydrozoa > Trachymedusae > Rhopalonematidae > Aglantha > Aglantha digitale. Next base: position 13,460 of record JAUELD010122601.1, on the reverse strand, counting down.
CCGTGTGTATTATTATGAGGTTATGTATCAAGTCCCTCAAATTCTTCGCATCAGCCATTTATTTAAAATTTTATGCATGACTTGAAATTTATTTATGTTTTTTTAAGTGAATGAAATAAACATAAAAATAAAATGGATACTGTTTCATAACCAATAGACATTATAATAGACATGTATATTTTCGTTCAAATTCATGTAAGAAAAAAAACCGTGTATGAGCCGGCCACCTTTATAAGCTCATATAATTTTGAATAAATCTAGATGCACTTTTTCCTACCCAAAGGTGACCGATTCATACAGGTTTTCCAGTATATGTAATGAGAGTACATACATACCCTATCTGGTACTAAGTTAACTGGTCTTTTAAATACAACCCACGTCACAGATTCATAACACGGAGGTGTTGGCAAAGAACCTTTATATACAAATCTTTTTAAATTGCGCACCCCTTCTTTCAAAGCAGGTATTAGGTTCTGTAATGATATTCCTCCTTCTAAAGCCACCTGCTGCTCTGAAAAAAAACGAAGAAATAATTAAACACAATACATGCTATATTTACATATTAAATTTTTAGTTAGGTCTTCCATTTTTTGGTTAGTGGGAAATTACGTTTAGTAAAGTGAATTATGACTTACTTGGCATTTGAACATTTGCTATATTTTGCGCAATACGTTGAAAAGCTGGGTTTGGATCAGCACCAGGATTGGACTTAAAAAAAAAACAGATGGTATAAACGTCAAAATAAAAAGTTAAAAAAATAGAATCCTAATAACAAGAATATTTGAATGAATCCAATTTATGAATCCAATACTGATAGCATAAAAACCTATGCAGTCTTCATATGTTTAAGAAAAATATTAAACTACTAAATGATATTATTATTAGTTATAAAACTAAAGTAATGTTACGACACGTACAATACTTAATAGCTACATATCGAAAATATAAATTTAATAACCTGTAGAAAAAAAGCTAAAACTGCTAAGCCGTCTTTCTGTTGCATTGCTACTTTGGAGTTGGCGTATCTTGAATTTTGAAATAGTAGATGCAGCTATAACAACAACGAAATTCATGACAATATGAATAACTATTACTGATGCAAAATGTTTTTCTATATTATTTCGTCCTTTAATTTTATTGTAACAAGATTTACAAAAATAAACCAAATTGATACAATCATGCTTCATTTAGTAACTATAATTACTTCTCCAGCAAATTTTTCTCCATTTAATGTATGCTCCGAACCTTTCTGCCCGTTGCATCCAAAATGTAGATGAAATTGTCTTAAAACATATGTATCAGGCCCAAAGATCCCTCCAGCAACACTGACTGAAGGGGTATCAACATTATATCCTATTGTTTTACCATTGTTGATTAACTTCCCTTTGACACTGTCTTCTGAAAAAGTTAATGCTAATGGGTTTTCTAATGGTTTTGTAACTGCCTTGTCGGTAATGATATTTATTGGCGATTGATTCAATCCTGCACACTGGGGTGCTATTTTATGCCATTCATCAGGACCGTATGCTTTAAAAGAAAGTACAAAACGTAACTACCTAAGGAACTGACAAGTTGAAGACATGTTCACATTTTAGATATAACATGAGAAGCATAAAGCAGCTAAAGAGTTTTAACAAAACAAACTCTCTCTAACAAATTGGACAATGCATTTTTTAAAAATCTTAATAAAAAGGTTACAAACTTCTGAACATAAGAAAGATGTTTTTTGTTACAACTAGCTACATAAAATAAATAAATAAAAAATATGAGGTATTCCTAACGACATACCGTCATCACTTGCTACATATCCCCAAGTCGATTTAGGTGTCTCCTCTAAAAACACAGATAAGTTTTTATGACAATTTATGACTGCACAATGCATTGAGAGTTAAGGTCAACTAATACACAAATGAACGTAATTAAACTTAAACTATCATGAGAAATATTTTATGAATATACTTCTGCATAAACATTATGTTGACAGTATTGTTGACTTAAATGGTATAGTTGTCTCGTTTATAAAAACGAAAACAGTTCAGTAGTCTGTTTGCATAAATGCAAAGTTTAGGCCCGAAATGAATTCCGATAATTTGAGAAATAGCTGCTATGCTTAAAGCAAGGAATTTTTAGTTAGAAGGACTCGTTTGATTACCTTAATGAAAGTTTCCTGTTTGATTAAGAGAATGCGTAGATAGAGTTATTTAGATAAAGACTTATATGTTTTGTGGAATTTTTACGAAAAATCAGAAATGATCTTATGTCAAAAGAAATAAATTTGTAAATGAAATATCTACTTAAAAATTTTGCGTTTTTAAATTTTCGCTGACTTGCTGCCGTTAGTGGTTGTCGCACTGATTAAAACTTTCTACTGTTAGTAAATGGAGGTTCAAAGTCTACCCTACAAAAAGAAATGGCAAATCATGTTTTCGTTGAACATTTTTACCTTCAATAGGATAATAAATTCATAATTTGTTTACAGTACTCGTGAATAGTCCGCGAAGTTGTTTCAACAAGCTATACTAAAGAAAATAGTCCGCGAAGTTGTTTCAACAAGCTATACTAAAGAAAGGAAAAAAATATTGCACTTCCTTCTGACTAAAAATCCTTGAGTATGCAAATACTTATATAAACAAACTGTTGTATATACAGCCCTTTCGGATATAGAACATAACTGATGTTAGTTTACACCAAGATTTACGGTTTATAATACGGAAAAGGTTTAAAATTGGTAGGTCCAAGAGGTAACAATTATGAAGTGACTTACGCGGTTGATGTGGCGGTGGAGGCGGCAGTGGTGGTGGCAATGGTGGTGGTAATGGTGGTGGTGGCGTTGTCACAGGAGGTGGTTGAGGCGGTGGAGGCTGTGGTGGCGGTGCTGGAAGCTGACCTGGGCATGGATCTACCAGAAGAAAAAAATCAATTACTGCATTGATACAAAGTAATTATTTGCCACCTTTTCTTTTTTTGACCGCCTACCCTCCTCCCACTAGCCGCAAGAAATTATTTAATTTAGATATGTTATTTGTGTACTTTTTGTTAACCTCAATGGACCTACCAATTTGGCATGCAATATGTGGCCCATCAATATGATGGTGCGGGTCTGAATTTATTGCAGCAGCTTCAGAAGTACCTGCAGCTCCGTCGTTAATAGTAACAGGGATTTTAGGATCTGCTTTTGCGCTGGAGAGGGACGAAATATAAGCTTGTGGTGAACCACCTGACCCTGGGGGTGGGTATTTAACTGACGCTGCAGCACTTGAACTAACTGATACTTGACCTAAAAGAAGCACATGTAAGGTTAAGAACTCGAAGAAATAAATGTACATCAATTTCTATGTTTTGAAAAGAATACATATAAACAAGATTTTTCATAAGGTATGTCAAAGGTACGTCTCCTACAATTTAAAGCATCTATCGTTTTAAACCATAAAAACTTTTCTACCGACCATATATTACAAATCGGAAACATTTTTTTAGTTAAATTTGAAAACATGTTTTTATATTTTGTAATAGATAAAATACTTTAAGATAGATTTTAAAAGTGAGTTCTAAATAATATTTAGAAAGATGTATTTTCTCCCTTTTAAAGTGATGGTATGAAGTCGTTTAAATCAACGTGTGTAGATAACTGAAAATTATAGTACCATTAGCATAATCAAATAAGATTCTGTCATCACGGTCAACCCACCAGGGTGGACATGGATCTGCAGCACATTGACAATTATTGCAACCTTAGGAGAAAGCAATGCGCTGCATTAAGTGTTGGCCAACATAAAACGCATCAAATACGTTGGTATGCGGAAGTTTTGCAGGTTTTCTTTTTATGGTTAACAATAAAATATTTTACCTCTCGGCACAGCGTGTAGTATCCTCGGCCATATTAAAATATATCCATATATTACCCAGAAATAAAACATGATTTAAAAACTAAAGCATCAATGAACTGACAATATTTTTGTTCGAAATTGAAAATTCATTCTCCGTGTAGCTTTTCTTGCCTAAAATCTAGTTCTAATTCTAAAAAAGTAATACGAACATTAAAATTTGTGTTTTGAATGCATGCAGCATTTCATTTTGAGTAATGCATCAAATGATTATGCATACAGAAGGTGGTGAGCAGGTATTGCTATTAATAATAAAAAATGTGCTGTGTTCTATCATGTAGAACAAGCAAATATGGTTAGTTTAAAAATGTGTTTTAAAATAGGATATAAACAAGCTTTTAAGGCTTAAGAAATATTTAGGCCTAACACCAAAGGTGGTTTTTATTAAAACTGTTGGCAAATGTTGAAGCTAATATCATAGGTATTTAGAGGAGACCAGCAGAAAATCTCTTGTTTATTTATTTACGATTCGTTAACAAAAAAAAAAAAAGATAGTTAATTCAATTAGAATGTTTATATCTCCTTAATACACAAACGAAACCTTTTTGATCATATTCTCATATACAAGTTTTCTTGTCTCCATCTTGTTTAATTTGATGTTTTGGTTTTTGAACAAAAAAAATTACTTGATTTGTATTTTTATCCATAAAATTGTGCTGCTACTTTCATCCTTTCTTCTCCTTGGATTTTTTTTGCGAAAGTGATTTGTGCTTAAAGTTTATCATTTTTGTTTTAGCAAAACGATGAAGCTTATCTAAATTTTTTTATTTCTAAACAATGAATTCTAAAAAATAAGTGCTCTAGTATTCTTCAAAACCAGCATTACTCTAGCAGGTAGCAGCACAATTACTCTGAGATATGAAGACGAATATACAGATAGTAGCTATAAACTCTCTCAGAATTTAATGATTTTGAGGCTAAAGCCTGAAAATGCTACCTTCATATCAGAGGCAAATATACGAAGGAGATTTCGATCAGATTATGGCAAGGTTAACTTAAGTATTTATCTCAAAACAAATTATAAAAGAATGCAAAAAAAGATAAAACAGTGTTTTTTTCGAGAGAAAAATATTCTGAGAACGAGGTTGTACATATAAATATCAATATATTAACAATATAGGAACTAAGACTCTGTAGTTGTGTATTGAATAAATATGCGTGCTTAAAGTTGAATGAAGTATTCCGTATGCAATTATTACAAAAAATATGAAGCTATTCGAGTTTGCTCTTTTCCGAAAGTCGACCTTCGCCTTGCCGTACTATAATTTCTTACTGAATAAATTTGATCACAAAGTCGAATGGTTGGTGTCAACTTTAGGTAGATAAATTAATCAATTACATATATGTATATGTTTAAATTCATTATAATTCCTCAAATCAAAGGTTTTTGGTTTGCCATGATCTACAACTCCTAAAGTTAGGGGGAAATTGTCCTAAAACCTAAAACAATTGCTTGAGCTATAGAACTAATGTTAAATAATTAAGTTAAATGTAACTAACTATTCTCTGCTAATCTTGCTTTCAAATAATCTATTTGTTGACGCTTAAAAGTGATAATCCTTCAATAACATTGTATGGGAGTTGTGTTTATTTTTTATATGAAATACTTTATATGAGAGATGCTTGTTTTCTTCTTTACATTGCATTTGTTTTTGTTTTTATATTTGGTCTTTTTGTTTGGAATGTTTACAATGTTTACTTTATCATTTGTTACATTAACGGTTAACGTTTCCTAATTTTAACCATTGGGAAAAGTCTAGCCAAATGATTTAAAAATCATGTTTATAGAGGATTGGCTGGTGGAGTAGTTTACTAGATTATTTCTCTACGAGTTAAGTGTATTCACCTAAGCTATGTAAGAAATAAGAGATGCAGAAGAATAAAACTTAATAAAACACACATAACATGACATCCAAATACTTTTATGTTTTTATGTTCATTATAGCAGCGTTAATATAGCTTAATTAATGTTGTGCAGTGTGTTGATTGCTACCACGATATACACCAAAAGATTCAGTGCAGAATCACTTTTTCTGCTTCGACAGAAACCATTTAGGAACCTCATCGTATGACGTTTTCATTATCATACCTGCATTCGAGTAATAATCAAGATAACTAGGTGGGATGAATAAACTTTCTTTAGCAGTTGAATTCTTCTTCGTACTTGTGACATCATTTCCATTAAAATTAACCAGTTCCATAACTTGCGCTTCGTATAAGGTTTCGATCTTTCGAATGAGTTGTTCTTGTGCACAGTTTTGGATTGACTTACTCAGTTCTTGTAATGCTTGGTACCGTTTAACGGATGTGTAGTTATCTATAAAAGATGAAAGAGATGAATCTAATAAGTTACAAAGAAAGTTGTTAGAAGGATATTCAACTATTTAAATGAAACATAATTAAGTTTTTCAGAATAGCATCTTTTTATATGGGTGAAGGGAATAGTCTATGTATTAATACACGAAACAACACTCAATATATAAAAACAAAGTGTAAACAAAAACATAATAATGGCGTTGCTTTTTCTTAACTATTTCTACTCCGAATACGATCAACGTTACAATTATTATACTTAAAGGTATTTGAAACTTTATTTATAAGATAAGAAACGTTCTCAAACAGTCATCCACACAAATAAGTATGTGAACAATGCAATGAAACTTCTTTGCATTAAAACATTACTGTCCACTATAGTACATAAAATTTATTTAATTTTCCCTACGAAAAATTACGTGCATAAAGAATTGTCTTGAATTATATTTTTGTAGTTTTAGAAATATCAATCATTTCGTATTATTATAACCCCCCGTGTTTTATACCATATGACGTCACTGAAGAAACAAAATTTTATAAAAAAAATTCTATTTCGTAAAAATCTAGCGAAAGAAAAAACATATATAAAAACAAATAATAATTAATAATAAATTAAATTTTTAAAATATTATTTTTTAATTTTAATTACACCACAAGTGATATTGTGGCATCATGCTTTATTCCAGCAAATACGGAAAATTAAAGTGGAATTTCATTCCCTTTACTAAGTTTGTTATCAATAATGTGATTTACCTGGTATTACTTTGTTAGGAGATGAAAAAGTTCGAATCGTGTAAAACATACTCCCAATGATTATTAAAACAAACAAAGAAAAACTGGAAATGGTAAGTCCCGACTTGAAGAACGGCGATGAACTATCGAACAAAGATACAACCGATGCGTCTTCTTTGTGCACCTCATAGAAAAAGAACGGAAAAAATAAACTGCACGAGTTGTTTAGAGCTGGATAATTTTTTTAGGTGGAAATTCTTTAAGATGTCAGTATACGAAAGTAGTTCGACGCGGTATTTCAATCAAAGCTAGTGATACCACATAAAATAAAATTGGTCTGCACCTACCTCTAACGTGCCTCCATATCGTTCGATAAAACGTAAAATGTTTCCTTGGTAAGTGGTGATGTAATTTGACATTCTGACAGAAAATCCAGCATATGATCGGGAAAACATAAAACCGTAAGCAGACTTGTCTTCTATAGTGCGAACAACTTTGAAACGAGATGAATGCAGCAGTTCATGTGTGGCTTTTGCAGTGTATGCATCCAACAATATATAGGTTATTTCGTCAGCTAGAAGCGAATCTTTCAATTCGTGCACATTACTATAATTCTTTACTAAAGAGGACAAAATACAATAAATTGTCAAATGAAAATGAAAGTTTTCAATCTAAAAAATGATATAAATTCACCTAAAAGACCATAAAAGATCAACGGAAGACTTAAAAACTAATATCGTGAAAACAGAGGAGAAAACACTAACATCGCCAAACATTTACAACAAACCAAAAAAAAATCGTTGTCAAACTTTAAAAACGAAATACACACTGCCATATTTTTTAAAGTAACAACGGAGAACAAACCAACGTCCTTGTATATCATCAACGAAGGACAATACACTCGGATCGATAAATACCTGTGTTTACTTTTGCATTTCTTCGTATTAGATACCTATACTCTTTAGAATCAGGAATAACACCAACCTGTGACAGAAATATTAAAACTGTAGTAAACTGAAAACGCATTTATTAAAGAATTGTAAATGTAATTGTAGTTGTAATGTTGTAATTTCATATATACGTTATATATAAATATCAGTGCATTACATTTTGCCTTTTCTTGAATATTATTCTCGTATGCTGTCAGTACGAGAATTAAAAACGGAAATTTAAAAAAAATTAAAAAAAAATAATAAAAAATACATACACGTAAACATCAAATCTTAATATAGTGCAAAGAAATATTTAACTACAAAAAAAGGCTTGGTACCTTTTTGCCGTACAAAGTGTATGACTTCTTCACATAATGAGCGTTGAAGGTTGAGGTAAGAAAACCGTTCAATATTGCAATCGAGGTTATCCCCACAATCATCCAAAGAACTGAAAACATACGCCCTTTAACAGAACGGGGAGTTTTATCTCCATATCCCAAGGTAGTGCTGCTTACAAAAGCCCACCACATGCCATGGTTTACACCTTTGAAAAATTTGGTAGAAAATTCTTCATTTGTTTTCGACTCCTTAAAAAATTAAAATTGTAACAATACGAAAAATAGTCTTCTTAATACGTTTTAAAAATCAAATATGAATTAAATTGAAAGAAGGAATTTATGAAGGAATTTGTATTGTCTTCAAAAAATAACATAAATAAAAAAGTATAGCCAAAATTATGAACAACAACTCTTTATTTGAAACTAAAAGGCTGATTTGTCTGAGGATAAAACATCCATTTAAAAAGGTTAGGTAGCTAGAGTGGAAATTAGTGGAATTAGAAGAAGTGGGGTATAGTGAAAAATCGTGCATGAACAACTCAAAAATTAAACCAATATAAGTAATATATAACTAACTAGAAACCATATGCAGATACCAGCAATAACTATCAAAGTTATATTTATAGCCAACACAGGCCAGTATGAGATCATGCTTGCTATAGCTTCTCTGGTGAAATGGTTAGCATCTTCTTTTTTGGTGAACAGTACCATACCAGGGTGCTGGAGGACGGGTAAAAAGATCTTTTCTTTGTTTTCCATAAACTCATTATATGCGTTGATTGGAAACGATACATCTGTTGGAAATTAAATTTGAATTTATAATTTATTTATCAGTGGTTTCTTAGTGTCTAGATTAGGTGTTCCTATCTAATTTAGACCAAGGCCTTCGACTCTGGAAAAACACAGTATTCCTGTTTGAGCCTAGACAATAATTTACTAGCATAATTCTATTTAGTTGAATTTTGTGACAGTTGATCATCACACTGAGTTTCACAGGTTGGTTTTGAGCACACCTCATATGAATCTTAATGTCTTAACCCCTACACTACAAACACTGAAATTAAAATTAGCTCATCAAACTAATAAATAAAGAATTAGGTACTAACATGAGATTACTTGTACAAGATCTTGTAAAAGTTCATATAAGAAAGCCATCTTAAATATTTTTCTTCCCAAACTTTTTACAAAATTTCTACGTAACTTTAGCATGTCTTATCTATTAATCTAGAGAAAACTATATGAATAACTCTTTCAATACTACACTACTCAATTTTCAGTTGGAACTACCTGTTTCCAAGTAATACTGTTTTTACTTGGCATATCTTTGTGAATTATTTTATACCTAATAGTATTAATATCAAAATCTTAACCTTTTTTAATAATGGCATAAAAAAACACTTACTTATTATTTATTTATTACAAACAAAAGTTGGATTTGTCACAACAGACGCTGTCTTAAAGTTAATACCCACAAAAACTTTGTTGAATGCATAGCACTAATGATAGCTTTATAGCTACAATATGCACATGGATATACATACCCACATGGTTCTCTGTATCTTCTGTCAACTGGTACAAGTAAAGTTTCCGTGACCACCCTCCTTTACCATTGACTTCCTCGTTCACTTTGACATTATCGCCACAAATATTTCTTGTACCATTCCTCAATAAAATCTTGAATAAACAACCTAATTCACCAGAAGTATCAGTGCAAGTGTAAGGTGGTATAATCAAATAATTTGTAAACATTTCCTTTGGGCAAGTTGAAAGTCCTGATGAAAATAAAAATTTAGACCAAGATTTTTTTTTAATCTTCTGTTGAGTTTTGTGTAAACGGGACGCTAAAGTTCCTGTAACACATTTTTCCAATAAACTAACAAGAATAACCCGGTATATTCCCAGAGCAGAAACTATACTTTAACATTTACCATCTAACAATATTTGTTTCTTCAATCCATCTCCATATTGATTGACACCCCATGCTGTAAGATTAAGATTACGAAATGCCTGAACATTGTTTATTAAGAAAGAAGTATCATTTGATGAAACACACTCGTTATTTATATCAACATGCTCGTTAGTAAATATAGGCACTATGCTCCACTTGAAACAGTATTTGGTCAAAACTCCATCTTTTTCGCTCGCTCCCATGTGCTCCCAAGTCAACTTCATTTGGTTTTGTTTACCGGAGTGGATTTCTAATAGTTTGATGTTCTTCGGAAATCCAGATGGACCTATGGAAAGTATTTACATTGCAGTATTAAAATCGCATTGTATTTTGAAACTTTATATATTTTGATATGCTTATTTTATGCCAAAATCTAAAATGGTAAACTTTAGCCAAATATTTTATAAAAAAATACCAAACCTTTGCCAGGTATTTTCTTGTAAAACCGTCTCTTTTCTCCTACGCCATAATTATTATAGGCATAAACGTCAATGATGTAAGACGTGGATGAGTTAAGGCGACGAATGAAAAGTTTTGTGTCAGTGCTGTTATATGTAAACTGTTGAGAAGTTCTTGCGTTCTTAATGTTGATAATATAACCTTCTATGTTGGACTTTTTATAATTTTCACTGACTTCCCATGTTAAATAAAATTCAAAATGATCGTCCACGATTGAAAGATTTTCTGCTATTGACTTTGGTGCTTTATATAAAGAAAGAGAAAACCAAAATGATGTAAAATAACGCCTTTTAGTGTATGTTATTCATGTGCATTTTGTTTCAAGTGAAATAAAGCCTTTAGTGTAAGTTATATGTAAGGACTGTTTCATGTATAGTTGTTTAGAAATATACAGAGTTGAGCGATTTCCAAATGATTTCGCTACAATCATGGTAAAGAAACTTAACGTCATTTTTTGAAAACTTGATTACTTGATTATCAGTCTCGTGTCTGTTCTTTTTCAGTCAAAGTATCAATTACCTCGATGTTTGGTGGCTAACTGTATGACGTCACTAGGGATACCATTACCAAATGAATTATAAGGAACTATTTTTATATCATAAACTTGATTAAACTCCAATAAAAAGATAGTGGCATTACAACATTTCGCTCCTAAAGCTTTGTAACCTAACAAACTCGAACTTTTCTTCTTATAAAATATTGCATAAGTAACGTTTTCCTCTTCACTGTTTATTTCCCAGGTGATAAACAGAGAGGTTTCGGTTAAACTAAGCCCGGTCAAGTTGTGAGGTTTGATTGTTGGTACTATAAAAACAAGAACATGTGGATGTGAATAATTACTAAACTTGATTTAAAAAGAAAATATAAATAAAAATAGTTACCGTTTTCAACATTTAGTTTGTAATCATTTTTTACCATGAGTTTACCAATTTTACCATATTCATTGATAGATTGAATTAGAATGAGCATTTGATTGAAATCAAGTCCGAAAAATTTCAATCGTATATTTCCACTTGTAGTTGTACTGTTTGAAGAATTGTTCCTTGCTCCACTAAAGAAGAGGAATTTATACTATCAAACATTTATTCGATGTATTGATAGCCATCAATGACAAGCCGATTTAGACAGACTAGTCAATTTCTAAAGATAACTTGCCATTTGCAACAGAAATATTTGAATTTCGTCAACTGTATCAAAGTTGTAATTTCAACGAATATAGTGTAGACAGAAAGGAATAATGTAACAAAAACGTCAATAAAATGTTAATAATGATGAATAAAAATATTTGTCTATTGACACTTTACCTCATTTCAGTAACATAAACTTCTTTCAAATTATTTCCTGACGAGTCTTCGTTAAAGAATGCGATAAACTAAAAATAATTAATCAATAAAATAATAAAGAAGTTAATCTAATTTTGTTTAAAAATTTTCATTTAACATAATTTCATATGTTTTACCAATGTAACTATTAACTCTTACATTTTCAATGATAAAACTTTCTGCCATTGATACATTTTTTGCATTCAATAATTTATTTTCAAATTGTAGTATAAGGTCAACAATAGCTTCTAAAAATGTTAATAAAAAAAAATTTGAAATTCATTATTGAAATTACAAAAAATAATTCAACTATCATTAATATAATATCATATCAATCGTTTGACCTGAACAATTTTGTTGGTTGCAGGGACTTATTTCTTTAAAAAACCCCTTGCAACTAGAACCTCCGAATTTCGGTGCCGGACTTCCACACTTGCGGATGTGCATAATGGTTCCATTATTACAAGGTTTATTACATTCACTGAATTGGCTCCAACTTGACCAGCCACCATGAACTGAAATATTAAGTAAGCAGTAAATTGATTGTCAAATATTGAGGTGTAAATAAAAAAGTGAAATCAGACAATCAAATAATGCAAACAGTAAAAATAGGGGAATGTAAAATGATCATCATTCAATTAAGCTACCTGGGCAAAAATGAACATTACAGAATTGCTCCTCTTTGATTATTCCAAGACAGCCTTTTCCACCATGCTGTTGTACCGGATTTCCACATGTTCTTGTTCTCGATACAATGCCTCCGCCACAATTTTTTGAACAGTTAGTCCAAGATGTCCACTGTGTAAATCCTCCGTCCACTAAAATGAAACCAAATAGAAAGTTTAATTAGGTTGTCTTGTGGTAACTTCCAAATTTTAAGCATGAAACCAGATTAAATAATTATTATATTTTAAAAAAAATCTTGTTTTGTTAAGGAATTGTTAAGTTTTTACTTAAGTTAAAAAAACCTGTTTTTCCAAAATAATGGGCACTTTCAGTAAAATCACATAACTAAAGGATAAAGTCTTGCCGCAACCTTTAAAGAAAGATTTAAATTTTGAAAATTAAAAGTGCTAATTAAAATTTTTAATTTCTCCCAGTGCCTGTTTTGTACAATGAGAATTTGCTTCTAGAATTAAATGGCAAAACAATATTTATTTAGTTACTTTCCGTTGAAGAAAAAAATTTCTTCTCGTTAAACAATTTATCCTCCATTGCTGAAACAATAAAAAGTTGACCTACCTGGACAATTTTTCAAAATGCAGGGCTTGATTTCCAATTTCCAAACACTGTCACAAGTTTCATGATTTTTGTATCTACATTGTCTTTTTCTTTCTCGGTGTCCTGATCCACATATACCGATGCAGTACGACCATGGCGCCCAATGTGTATAAAATTCTATATAAAAATTTAATCATATAATATGATATCATAATATCATCATAATCATAATCATTATTATTATATAATCTTAATAATCTTATATAAAAACATTGAATAAAAAATACATTTGAAATGATCCTAGTTACGCC
>JAUELD010122490.1:24153-34278 GCA_031471615.1 Aglantha digitale | reverse complement strand
AGATAAACTTCATATAATATTAGATAATAGCGAACATAGATTTCTATGGCATAAGATAATAACAACAATCTTTGTAAACAATTTTTTTGTATATATATATTTTTTTTAACTCTCGAACCAACCAAACAATGAGTATCCGTGAAATTCCCTTGACTACAACTTTAACTTGTAGTGGCTTATTTGCTTATACATATACGAAAGAGAGGTTAAGATATCTTTATATATATAAGTATCATATAATACTCACGATTAACAAAATACTTTTTGATGAAAAAAAATCTTTTTGTAAAGCAACCCAATGTGGGTAAATGTTTTTTTCGTTTTGAAATACTATAACCATTAAAATAAAGATTACAATTATCTAATTATAAACCAACAGCTACATAAATTCTAACGTGATTGATTTAATATAACAAGCAACTTAAAAATGAGTAAAACCTCAGAATAAGTAAGGCAAATTTAATGACACGTAGCATACGAAAATAGAGGTTCTTGTAAGAGTAGTATCAGAAGCACGTCTATACAGCTCATATTAGAGCATGCGCAATTGCAAGCTAAAACACTTCATTGCACTTCAACATCCATTAACCAACAATATCAATAACATCAATAGTCAAAAATATTACTATGTACATGAAACCTGAAACAGTCAAAAATAAAAGGAGACAATTTCCCATCCAATGATTTACACTATGATTGAAAATTATTGCACCAACGAATAAACGTTGTTATTTACTGTCTTAGGAGAGTTCACTGAAAGAATTATCAAGTGCAAGAAACAAATTATAAACCAAGTGACTGTTCCAAATCTTTTAGAGTTTAGATTAGTAAAACAAAAGATGCAGGTTAACAGCAAATACTAGCAAAAATAATAATAACAACAATAGAAATCATAACTTTTTTTCAAAAGGAACTAAAAATAATTCTAAATTTTCTTTAGATCTATTAGATAAGATCAGCTTAACGCTAGAATCATTTCATAAAAAATATATATTTATATATATATAGATATTGGACTTGAAGTAACAAGGCATTGGCTAAACACCAAGTCTAACACGAAAACAGTGACACAGCTACTGGCAACACACATAAAACATAACATAGAACGTATTCGTTCTCTTTCTTTAAGAGATGTTTTGTCTTAAAGAAGGAAAAAAGTAATATTAGGGAGAGAAATGACGACTTCAAATCAAGGTGTGGTTATTGATTAAATAACTTATATCGAAATGAGGTGATTAAAGGAGACAGTGGTTAATAGGATGTAAGTAAATAATAGGTTAAGTCAATAAAGAAATATTTAAAGAGCGCGTTGTTTTGACGATGTTTATTATTGTTAAATTTTTAAATAAAGTTTGTTATTAATATTTTAACAATTTGTAATCTTTGACAAGGATATGATTTGATGAAAGAAAAACAAAATCACTTCATAGTTTCGAGTGACAAAATAGTTTCTCACATGTGAATGTTTGCTTTACAAAAATATGACGATGAATCGAGTTTTTAGGTTATCGAATGACTTTTGATGAAAATCACGCGACATATCAATCAAAAAGTCTATATTATTGTCACACACACACACAAAAAAAAAACGTTTAAGTTGGTTTCTTGTTTAACTGTATTTACTTTAAATGGTTATTTAGTGAATTTAAAGTTATTTTTATACTTTCAATAATGATAATAACAATATATAATATAAAAAGCATAGACTGGTGACGACGTTATTACTGAGATTTTATCATAAAAAAATAATAAAGCTTCCTAAGAAATAAATTAAAAGCTCAATGAGAAATCTATCCATTGAACTCTATATTCAAATACATAAACAAAACACATGACTGGATCATGTAGACCTTTTCATTCAAACAGAAAACTTATGTTAAGTAAACAACTTGTGACTTTTTATTAACGGAAAAGTAACCATTTCTTGTTACCACTTACAGCAAGTAGAATAGATTATTTTATTCGTAAGATGTTAGCAGATGTGAATGAAAAAGTCTGTCTATCAAAACAAATAGATTAAAAAGAATGTCTACTTTTAAAAATACGTCGAAAGCCATTACATTGTCATTTAAACTCTGGGGTATGTACAAGCTAGTGCATCCCACACCACCTTAAAATGAAACTCAACTTAAGCAATGCAATGACTTTCTCAATATTTTCCATTGTATATTGAAACCATTTTTTAATATTTTTTTCTAAAAATCTTTAATAGTTAAAAAGTTTTTATTTTAGTCTAGTCTATAAATTCAACCAATAATATAAAAAACTAGTGATTAAGGGTTAAGTTATCTCTTTGTAAGAAAAAATATACGTGGAGTGGGTTCGAATATCAACTTATGTGATAACAGACAGAGGGATTTGCTAATGTATTAAGTTTTAACAAAAGATTCACTACTAATGAATTGCTCTTTAAAACCAACAGTTTAACAAATTCCTCTTTTCTTTAAAGTGTACGATTTTAATTTAAATCAGAATCAGACAAGCAAGGAGTGTTACCATAGAAACACAGATAAAAGTATTTTAAAAACAAAAATATGCAGATCTGTTCAGAATAATAGAATTAGTATTTTAATTCAGTGGTTAAAATTCCTTGCTTGCATGATGTATGTTGAAATCATCTATGGAATTCAAAAGGTCTTATACAACATCACCAACAACAAAAGACGAAGAACTAAAACAAAATCAAACAACATATAAAAACTATGTTCGCCGTGGATATGTTGATTATATAATTACATCTACAACATTATCACGTGGTTTCACCTTTTTTATTTGTTATTCAGGAGTTGTTTTAATTCCACTATAAAGCCTAATCTACCTTCACTTCAAGTCCAATAAATAATTTCCATCTATAAACAAAATAGACGCTAGTTATACAAAAAGCAGAAAGAGATATTTTAGTTCGTTATATTATATATAAAAACAGAATCATATAATAATCAATATTCCATGAATACCCCTTTCTACTTGCCTTCAAAAATATCCTTATCATAACTATTGTTAAATCATAATATTCGTCAGGGAGAAGATACTACAATATCCATTGCTACAACATCAATATGCAATTACCCCAAAACAGGTGCCACATCTCTATTATTACATTAAATCAATAAAAAATATGTTAAAAGATTGGACACCTTCTGTTAAAATAATGACAACAATAGTCTGTTATGGTATACATATATATAAAGCAATAAAATTAATAAAAATGAAAGCTTATGATAAAACCATAAACCATCAAAAAAAACAAAAACATTTTGATGACTACAGTAGTGTCCAACAAAACACTATAATAGTTTGACTGAATAAACAAATCAAACATTTTCACAAAGCACCTATAATATTACGACCTAATAAAAAAAGAAGAAAAAAACAACAACAAAAAAAAGTTCATATAAAAAGATATATACCCTCTACAAAATTAAAAATAATTTTAACAAATATAGTAATATGTCTGTATCACCGAGATTCATTGGTAACATTAAAAAAAGGACCAATCAAACAAAATGAGCTTTTTTAAAAAAAATATTCTTTTATCTAATTCTTATTTTTAACTTTAATTTAACTGACTTAAGAATTAGAAAGATAACTAGATAACATGTGATTTTAAACTAGGTTCATTTATACATATAGATACCTACATACCTACATATATATATAAAAAAAAGATAAATAAAATAATATACAATATAGTTACTATTATTAAATCATCACAACATAAAAAGTATAAAAAGAAAAAAATTAAAAAACAAAGCAAAAAAATATATATCACAAGCGATAGTCAGTCACCATAATTTACACCATTAACATGTGCAACCAATTCCACACGTGATTAAATTGACGTCACCTTTTCACAATATATTTCAAAAGAGAAAATAAATATTATAGCAGAGATATAAAATATAAACAAATTGTAACAAAACTTGAGAAGAGAAAGAAATTATACTACAATTAAATACTTATGCTTCTCTTGCTGATTGGTTTAACTAACGAAAGTAAAGAATAAATTCACAAGAAACCCAAGATTACCTAAAACACCCACCTATTTTTTTTATAGTAACAAAATCAATAAAACAGTTAACAACAATAAGCAGCCTAAACAACTTACTACTACACATCTACACATACCAACATACATACATATACATATATACTTATATAAATATATCTATATCTTGAAGAAGCGAGTAGCATTATAACAACACAATGTAACAACAACAAATAATTTTAACCATTTCACTAAATTCTGCATAAAATAAGCTCATTATCAAAAATACTTCAGTAAGAAACATTCCTTTTTAAGATAAAACTTAAAAACCAGGGGGAGCTCTAGTTGCTGGTAAAGGTGAAAGTAGACTTAGGTAACTTGGATGGTTATTATTAGTGATATCAGCAGTTCTTGTAGCAGGCCAATTCTTTAAATAAGAGTAGGTTGACTGTTCGCTTAATGGCTTGCTCTAAACAAAAAAACGGTTTCATGTATCAACTATCATCAAATGATAATCAAAATTAAACTTTTTTGAAAATAAGGGTTAATTTAAATTTTATAAAACCATTCATAGGCATAATTTAAAAGCTATATGTAAATAGAAAAAATTGACTCTATGTATAAAAAGGTTTGTATACTTATATAGGAGTCAAAACATTGAAAAATTTGAAATTACCTGGTGTTCAATATTTTTACCAACAGAATCACTAGAAGTATTTCTTTCTTCTGGATCAGAGTGACGACTAAAAAAGAAAAATAGCATGAGAAAAAAGTATTTCTTTAAAGAGGTGAACACACACAACTATAAAAATAAAATACCTGTTGTCAAAATAGGTATCCCAATCAGATTTCCCACTTTTAGACCAACCTCCCTAAAGATAAGATAAAAACAATAATTAAAATCAATTCATATTATCTCAATAAAAGTGAAGACGAATAGGTGCAGGTAAAACACAAATTCAGTCCTGTATATGCTATAATGTTCACAAAACCTGTGAAACAAAACAAAATCATTTTTACGATACATTTCATTGTTGTATTTAAGTTATTGAACTTACAGATGGACCCCAAATATTTGGATCACACATTTTATCATCCCATATTTTTCTAGTGTCTGTCTCCTGCATGGACTGGGGAGAACTTCTTGAACCATTGGAAGCATTTGATAATGGGGAAAATGTATCAGAAGACGAAGAATATCCAATTGAAGATCCCCGACCTGAATCAATACAGGAATCAACACGCCCAAAGGACGAGGACTTGCTGTTACCATACTTCCAACATTCCTTGCTGTCTTTTAAAGGTGGAATCTTAAGCTAGATATTAAACAACACATTTAATAAAGCAAACATTTTTAAATAAGTATAATAAACTATTTAATGAAATTGCTACAACTATGAAATTACTTACACTTAATTCATTAGAAGTAGTCTTCAACAAGCTACTATGATCAGCACTTCCATCACCTCTTGCAACTGCCGTTCGGAACATAGGAAAAGGTGCATTTGCAAACCCACCCATATCTTGAAAGCTATCTTGATATGAAGGCATTGCCGGCATGGCAGGTTGTTGGTAAACATGATGTCCATTGGGTATGTAAGGATGCTGTTGATTGTTGGGCAAGAAGACAGTCTGGTTTAAGTTTGCCATTGGAACATCATAGACAGGATGCTGCTGTTGCTGCTGTTGGCCCACATATGATAACTGATAAACTGATCGATTGGGCATTTGAGAAACTTCAAAACTAGGTGATATTTTGATTACATCACGCCCTTAAAAAATCGTTTAAAATTAGCAAATAACATGTATGAACACATTAATGAACACTACAATCAAGGTGAATTTTTTTTAACACATCACAAATGAGCAAAATCACAATCAATAGCCCTTATATAAATCATACAATCAAACAATAATAACCAATCATAAAAAGAAGAAAAAAGAAATTAAACCAATCTTTATATAGGTCTGTGAATTACAACTTGTGTACATAAAATAACATATTAAATCATTTATTTACCCTCATCTTTTTTAATGGCTGTTGGTTGATAAGATGGATTAAATGGAGGTAAACTCATGCTTTTAAATGACTTGGTGACACCACTGATTTCTTGATTTGATTGATATGAAACACCTGGTCTGTATTGAGTAGGTACCTGAATATTTCCTGAATATAAAAACAATGATAATTTATCAACAGAATCAAAAAAAGTTTCAAACAAATAATTGTTTGTATCTTTAATGTAACACTCAGGAAATGCCACCCATAAGACAGTACAAAATTTAATTTAAATCCCTCTATCGTTGGTGGAAAATAGAGGGGTATTATGGGAAAATATAATGATATATATCCTGATGACAAAGATAAAAACTTGGAAATAAAAACACTAACTACCTACCTTGTGGTGGAATTTGTTGTTCCATCAAAAATTCTTCATCTAGATCAGTTTCAAAAGAATCAGGTGAGCTATTTGAACCAGCACGCGAACTTGCATACATATGCGGTGGGCTTGAAGATACTTTGGCATTACCTGGTAAGTTACGACGCTTACGGTATCTAGAAAAAATATTATATATTTGCAATCCTTACCTAATTTGTAGACATGTATTTATTTAGTCACAAACAAATAAAACATTACGTACCTTTCAACTTCATCTTCAGAATGAGCAAAATTACAATTGGCTCCACGGGGGCATGTGTTTCGTTGCAATATGTCTCGACACATACTAGTTCTGTATTTAGTGTTAATCATCTAAGGTAAGCAAAAATAAGAACTATGAATTTCTTCACCAAGGAGATACATACACATTATGAACACTATTCTTAACCAAATTTTATTCATTGAAATATTTTAAAAAAAGAACATAAATTGAGAGACTGACCTGGGCTCCTTCAATATTTCCCTTGTTTTTGCTCACATAATCCTATAAAAATTTAAATATGTTCAATTTTTTTGTTTTGTTTTTATTTTTAAATTATTTACTTTCTTTTATTTTATAACAAACCTTAGCAAACTTTTGAAGGCCTTCAACAACTATCAATAACGAGTTCATATTTTCTTCCAAACTTTCCCAAGTAGGAGCTTCAGTTTCAGGGCTTGGATCAATTAAAGAAAGACTTCCCAAATGTGGTTGAAGACTTTGCAAATTATGAGGATCATCAGTTCGTTGCAGCGCAATAATTAATTCTTGGATACTCGAAACAAATGATGCTGGCGTTTGTAACTACACAATAAATTTTACAATCAAATAAAATTTTACAGGAAACAGGATAGACATTTTAAACGTAAAAATTTAACTATATTACCTTATCTATGATAGATTGCATATGCGATTTGTGCTCGTCATCACCATACAACAAAGCTGACCATTGTTCTGGTGATATATGCAATCCAGCTTCCATAGCAATCTGAACGATTTGAGCATCATGTTCTTTACGTAATGCTGAATAAGTTCGAAACTGAAAAATAATTGATTGATTGATGAATATATTAAACTTCTTTTAGAATATATAACAAAATTTTTTGCAAAATAATTTTAGAGCTATATTTCAAAATTTCATCACTACCTTTTCATGGAGTTGCAGAAGTGATGAATCACTATCCCTTTTTGTTACCTAAAACAATCAAAAGGTTAAGGCATTTGTTTTCTAATTTATGACTGTAGATATATTAAAGTTAAGATTTCAAGGATATAACAAACCCACCTTGAAGCAAGATGCTCTGTAGAGTAGCTGAACTACATGACCTATACTTGTCTTTGATGCTTGTGTGTATTGTTTTTCTAACTTTTGAACAACATACAATACTAACACCTTTCTTGACAAAGGAGTTCCATCTTCTAAAGATAGTAAGATTAACCTTAAAACAGCTTCTTGCATTGCTGGCCCAAGAAATTGACACCCTCGTTGTCTCACAGCTGCCCAAAGAGCAGCAGATAGTGTTTGAGGACTTTGATGCATCAATATCAGCTCTTTTACTACACGTTCTCCAATGCTACGAGCAGACCTCATGGCACGGGCACGCCCTTCTTCTTCTGCCAGTTGAGAATGAAGCAATGTCACTAACTTTCTTTGCATAGGTCTAGTTAGTGCACCATTAGCAGCGTTATGAGTACTGGTTGAAGAATTGCCTGTTATATATACATTTTGCAGTGATTCAGCTAAGATTTCAATTGCCTTACGAGCTGCGTCAAATTGACTTCGATGCTCAGTCACTTCCACAACATCAACAACAAAATACTCTGGTATTTTCCCACCAACAAGAGAGAGTAATGCATAATTAATTGGTAGTTTCTTAATATCAATTTTTATTTCCGCTTGATCAAACGGACATTGCTGTTTAGACAGACGAAATAAACATGTCTGACATATGCTATGTCCACATCCCAAACTAATAGGTGGTTTAACCTTTTCATTGAAATCACTCCGGCAAACAGGACATAAACGAAAATCTGTCCATTGAGGTGCCTGTATGGGCATACTTCTACCCACCAATATATATATAGATATATATATATATGAAACAGTTAATAGTTTAATTTACTTGATACTCTTGATTCACTATTATCCAAGTTTGATTTAACTAAAAACAAAAAACAAATTTCTAGTATCTGCATAAATAGTGTATTTTTATAAAATCAATCAACAGAACATCTTTTCCTTTCTATTCAACCACTAGATTATATAGATACAAAGAAATAAATTGAGATATAATTAAAACTAATATGCTAATAGTTAGTCATCTAAATTTGAATTCACATTAAAAATGAAATTTATCATACAAGACAAAATGATGTAATCAACATCAACAAAACTTTAATATAAATTCTTGCAAACAAAAATCGAAATCAGTTTTTATTACTTAATAAAAATAACTTTATATTTTAACTTTATCTGACTATCTTACAATGTTATAAAAGTTATATACATATTTATATAAGAATTGTTAAATCATTTTTGCACTTATTGATAGATCAAAACGAAAGTAGGTATTTGAATGAATGGAAAGGTGTGTGTGATGATGCAATGAAGATATATCAATATATCAAATAAGAATTCTTGGAATTTCCTCTCTCTTTCATGTAACAAAACAAAAAAAGATTTAAGTTGATTAAAATTCTCTTTGAATTTTTTAAATGATAATAATT
Organism: Aglantha digitale; assembly: GCA_031471615.1. Classification (NCBI taxonomy): domain Eukaryota; kingdom Metazoa; phylum Cnidaria; class Hydrozoa; order Trachymedusae; family Rhopalonematidae; genus Aglantha; species Aglantha digitale. The sequence continues at coordinate 25,142 of JAUELD010122490.1, read as the reverse complement.
TAGCAATGTTTAAAAATGTTTGAAATATCAATTAAAAAATTAAGGCGTGAGAATAGTTCAACATGCTAACCAAAAAAACATACCAGAATTAAACAATACATTACTCTCTTTACTATACATAAAACAACTGTAAGCTGTAAGATCACATACATATCTCAATTAAGTTCTTATAACTGAGAGAGCAATTACAACTAATAAATCAATTCATCTTGAAATAAATCATAGTCGCATAAAGTATCAGAAAAAAATGCTTCTTTTAAAAATGATAACAACAAACTAATTCCATAACAGCCAATGCAGCAACAATAAATAAGTGAAGCAGTACATAGGTGTACTGGCAGTAACATGAAAATGATAACAACAAACTAATTCCATAACAGCCAATGCAGCAACAATAAATAAGTGAAGCAGTACATAGGTGTACTGGCAGTAACATGAGAGTAATTCTTACAATTTATTGAAAAGTGTTTACGACCACACCTGCTAGACTTAATAAATAAATCAAATAAAAATATATTTCTAAACAAAAAATATTCTTTGGCAAGAAACTGAAAGTAAAAGATTAAAGTTTTTCTAATAAAATTGTTTAAAAATATTTTTATTATTATTATAAATAATAAGGATAATAAAAATTCCTCCTTCACTGCATTAATAATGTTGAAATATAAAATACAGTTTTAAGAATCTATATAAACTTAAGAAGATATTATGAAAAATAAAATAATATCAGAATACGTATGATTTCTACTTTATTAAAACAAGATGTAAAAACAACAATTTTTTTTGTGAAATAGTAGACTCAAAAAAAAAGAAAAAAAAAAGAATCTGAGTAGGAGTATTTATATAAAGTAAATATTGCGGGATCTTATGATCTCCTATTATAACAATCTAAGTTACAAATTATAGGTGATGTCATTAAAAACAAAAACATCAGGAAAAACTGCTTAGTCGTAACTTGTAATATTAACAAACAAAATAGAAAACGTAAA
>JAUELD010122490.1:0-22034 GCA_031471615.1 Aglantha digitale | reverse complement strand
ATCGAATCAAACAGTAAAATGCTAGAAAACTGTTCTATAAAAAGTATTAAAATTAAAATATATGAACCTATAATAAAAAACCATGTTGTAGATAAACTACCTTCATTATTTTATTTAGCTGCACTATATTCCGATACAATAAATGACTCCTCATTAACAACTACATGCATATATATGGTGGCACAATCTGTAATGTTTTAACTAAAGTAAAGAAACTAAAAATGAGGAGTGTCTAATATAAAGCAAGTTTTATAACAAAAGTAAGGTTTAAAAATATGATAACTGTAAGATATTTCATAGGACTATTCTAAATATAACAGGATTGTTAGATCTTTTTATACCTTTTTATAAAAGTTTTTTCTTTGATATATATCTATAATTTTTTTTATATTATTTCCAGTGTTCTTTGTATGAAAACAGGTGTGGGAAGAAAAACAAAATATATTGGGATTCACATTCAAAGTAAGAAGGCTTCTTAAAAAATACATTTCAAGAAAATCAATTAGGATAAAGGAGGATGAAGAACTAAAAGGAAGAAACATTTTAAAATTGATGATGTTATTAAAAGCCTTCTAGACACAAGGAAAAGAAGTTGATTGAGAAAAATTATTAATTTTCTATTTTTCATCTTGTCTAGCTAACAACAGATAATCCAAATTTATTAAAAGAGAAATTAAATAATGATAGTTAATATAAGATTTCTTCTTTTCTGTTTTATTTACTTAAAAAGTTTAATTACATAAAAGTCAGGTGTATTGAAAGAACATGAGTCATCCAAAATAATTTTTAACATTACTACACTAAGAATTTAAAAATCAACACAAGCAGCATAAAGCTTTAGCCTCCCTTCCATACCCATCACCTCCACATTTTAAAGCATTATATCTATTTAGCTCAGAATAAATACATTAGCAATACAAAAAAATCATGTAAAATACATTACAAGAACAATTATAAGAAGAAAATGGTGAAATTCGTTCAATCAAGTAAATTATTCAGCTGCTTAAATGTTTGTAGTAAAGAATTTTTTTATTACTTAACAATATGTATGTGCAGTATTTACTAACTATAATTTGAATTCTTTTTCAAAATTAAACCACTGTTTCAACAATTACAAGTTAAAACCATTTAACAAATTTCAAAGACATAAATAGACACACAAATGTACATACCTATCTAAAATGTTACCAAAAAAACATGGAGGTATCCAACTTTAATAAACGAAAAAAGGAAACATTTGAAAAAATAAAATATTTTGAATTGAAAGATCTCTTCTTCATAAGTCTCATAGAAAATGACTATGCATATTATACTTATTCACAAATAATTTATTTCACAAGTCAGTAATAAATAAATGATCTGATATTGAATGACCTATAAAATTTTAACGAAGTTTATTACCTAACATAAAATTCTAAATATAGTTTCAGTACAATTTAATTTTCATTTTATACAATAAATGAATAAATAGAGAATAGAGAAAATACTGCAGGCATAGACACCAACAAAATTATAACAAAAGTATCTTTCAATAGCTTATTAATGTTTAAATTTTATTTGCTTTCAAATTAATTACTGTGCTTATGATCACTATGCTTAAACACACACTTAAACACTATTGATTTAAGTTCAAAACTGATTCTGCTATGGTATACATAAGGAGAACGGTATATGAAGCATAGATATGACACTACCATATTGGCAAATTATGAAAGAATAACGCCAGATCAAAGAATTCCCTAAACCATCTGGATGACTTGTAGAAAACTAACTTCAGTTAACAATGGAAGAGCTGAATAGTAATTGTCATCTAGATCATCTAATAATAGTTACTACATACATTCTTTTAACCAAAAGTAATGGGGTAACCAGAAAAGCTTGAATACTAAATATATTTGGGTAAATAATTTTAGTGCACGAGCTGACATTTTTCGATACTACTATTACTTTGAATGATTTACTATTATGAATTTGTTAGTTGATGGGTGTAAATGTGAAAACATTATCACATGTAGGATAAAACTAGCATAAAAACATAATCGTACTGTTATTTTAATGGGTAATACAGTTAGAAAAGAGAGAATGAATTAGGCATATATCAACTAACTTAAACAAGAAAAAAAAATTTCACAACAGCCTGTATATCTGTTATAACAATATATGTCAACTTAAATTAGTTAAAAATATTTATGGCAATACATTTGTTGATAGTTATAAAGCTGTTATATAGACAAAATAATCTATATAGCCATACACGTTAGCACATGTAGAAATTGACATTCTAACGAGAAAAAAAAACACTTTATGATACAGTTCTAGTAACTAAAGACTGAAAAAATAAAACTTTACCTGATTCTACACGTAAATAAAGTTACTAATGCTTCATACATAAACAATAATATAATCTTTATATTAGTAACCTGAATCAAGTATGATTTATAAAACATTTCATTACAGTAACTTGAAATAAAATATCGCGAGCAACACTGAATCAACACATAAAATTTTTTACGATTATTTTAATACCTACTCTGAGTATAAAAATTGCTTTACCATTCATACTATAACAACATCTTAATTGACCTTAGAACAACTCTAACTTAAATTTTAGAATTAAGCTATATTAAAAATGATATTTAAAATTTAAAAAAAACATAATCGTTGATGTTTACAGTTTATGCTGCTATCAAAATAGTTTTATAGTTTACTAGAATACAGCTTCACTTTGCGTTTACAGAAAACGTATGTTCTATATTCGGAAACATTATGTATGCTTCTTTCGTGGTCGGTCATGTTTTAGCAGTAGGTATTTTTTTTAAAAACAGAAATTTGATTGGTTTAAATATATAGAATTTAAAGTAAATTACGAAAAGCTAGTTTCTATTGGCTAATACAACAAAGCTACATTCGAAAATATTTAATTATTGCATGAAACTGAGGTTGCATCTCTTTACCAATCCTTTTCGGAACATAGAAAGACGCTGTAAATACAAAACAACACGAGGTTCAGTATCATACAAGATATAATCACCTGGTGCAGGTTTCTAAAGCGTTTGCATTCAGTCGCAAAAAACTTTGTTTAGAATATTTAATTCAAAAGATTGGCTTTTAATGAATATATTTCACTGAAAGATGCAGTAACGCATTTCAAATTTATGATAAATTTCTAGTAAGAAATTAAATCCTGTTGATACAAGTTTTTGTAATGGAGGCTTAACTAATTTTCAAGTTTAATTTGAAATAAACTGTAAATAAATTTGCATTAATGCCAAATAAACCATTTATTGGAATACTAATTCTCATCGAGGAAGCTATTACGAAACACATACAGAAAGTACAAAAGAACAAAACAAGTCGAATTATAAAAACTACCGGGGAAAAATAACTTAGTTAATTTCAATAACTGAGTATAATTTTGGAGAATTTTCATGTGTTCGGTTTTAGAATTTCGAAATATTGCGTAATAAAGTATACAGAAGCAGTTTCTATTAACTTTGTAACACCCTAAAAAGTTTTACGTTCGTGTGGTTGTATTTAGCTTATAAAGTATAAATGGAATTAAACAAACTATGAATTCGAGTAATTGAATCGTGTTTTGCGAATTTAGAGGTAAAATGAATGCCAATATATACTTCCTTGATTGCCAAAAGAGTGGTAGTGAAAAGGTAGATGAGCATATTAAAATTCATATTTACATACGGTCATCAAGTTACCGGAAGAATGTAAATTCTTTAGATTCGTGTTTCGTTAATTACAAAATTAGTAGAAGATTTACTTATTAGATTATTCAAAAAAAAAAAAAATTTGAACAGATATATAACTGAGTCATAAGTTCCGTTCTATTAACTATCAGAGTTTTATTATAAGTTGGTTTTATAAGATATCTAGATTAGCACATTTTGATTTTACCACAGTTTCGTGATTTTAGGATATTGTGACATAAAACCTCACAAAACTACTAAGGCTATTCTTTAAAAACTGCTTTCGGTTTTAAATGTCAATCAAATTATTTAGTAAGCTTCAATATATTTTAAAGAATCAGATGCTCTCTTTCTACTAAACAAGAACAAAATTAAAAGACTTTTTAATAAATGAGCCGCCTCATTTTTCATTACATTTTTTTTCATTCGGAACATAAAACCTAAGCTGGTAAAGTAAGGCGGCTGATTTACTTATGATAGGAAAATAAACACAATGCCACCTTTTTCTTTTTCTAGCTAATTGATAAATAGATGAGAACTAAAAATTAAGGTATATCAAAGATGTAGTCCAAATTAATTCTTTCCAATGACTTATCATGTTTTTAGCATGTTTTTAGTTATAAACTATAATGCAAGACCCATTGAGAAATCAAGACTTAGTAATACTCCATACTTTTTCATTGTACAGTACCCTGGTAAAGTGCGTTTGTAAAATATACTGCTACTTATCAAATTACTTGTTGTATGCAATCTGAATGCTACTTATTACTTGTCTTTTAAAATATTTAAGATCTTGAGGAATCATATTTCCTTGACATATGAGCTTCTAACTAGTGACGTTTGTCTAGCGATAGGATTGACTAGACATATGGTAGTCTAAATATACATCGTTCTTCATAAAATCTGCATTATATATTCCGGAATATAGACCTATTGACTATGTTGGACATTCTTTAGATATGTTTCTCCTCACTCAATAAACTTTCAGGATATATTGTGGTTGTATGAATCATGCGTGAAGGTTATTGATGTGGAAAAGATTATGAATATATCGGGGTTAAAAAACTCATCTTTGATGAAATGACAAAGTCTTAATATTTATGGTTTTTTTAAAAGAAATAAAAATAGATTTTAAAGATTCGTGTAACATACGTTTTGAAATCCTTTATAAACCACGGTGTTGCATAAAATGTAGATTAACTAGACTCAAACTCATTTAATTGACACAACTTCTTGATAAGAACTTCGTTTTTATTTTCAAAAATAAATACTGACCTTTTTTTGCAGATTATATTACTTAGTGGTAAGAGTGTTTTTTTTTTAATTAAGCTAGAAATTTTGATGAAACAATAAACGAAACCCTCATGGTGTCACAAGCATTTTCAATGACAACAAAGCATCGTGTTTTATCATTCGATAAAATTTCCTTTCAATATGATATATTTCGGCATTCGAAAGTCGAAAATATTTGACCTATTATGACGCAAAATTATATTTTAGGTTTTGCCGCCATTTTCATGTAGCAATCTTTTTTAGGCAAGTCAATAACAAATTTTCAATAAAAAATCATGCTAAAAAGTCAAAACAATATTTAAAAATCTTTTCATTCCTTTTCCAATTATAAAAAACAATTTTTCAGCAAGGTTCAACAAAGTACATTTTTTTATTTTAACTTACATATATTTTCCGTTGACAAAGAAGAAGAAATATAAATTATATCCTTTATAAAATTACCATTATTTAAGTCATTTCATAGAGCAGAAAAGCAATTAATTAAATTCTTAAAAAGCGCCAATAAATCCTAGAAAAAAATACAATAAAAAATATATAGAAAAACAATTCCTTGGAGGGAAAGTTTAAGAGAAGTTAAGGAGTTCATACGACAGTACCGTGTATACGAGCCTATCACCATCGTCTGTAATTTATTAGAATAGTTGTAAATCTCTGTGTTCCCTTGGGTGGTCTACGAATGTGAAATCATTGTCTCGTGAAGTATCTAGTAGTGACCTTTAAAGTAGTGACGGGTTAACAAAGACAGTTATGTGAATAACTCATCCAAAAGGACTTTGAATAACAAATAGAGTAAGAATGGGTCGTGGCACTATTCAGTACTTATACATTTGGTACAAGTGTAAACATCGAACAAAAAATAAAAAAAAATAAAAAAAAAAATAATAAAAAAATTCGATATCTTGGCCGTCATTACTAAATCTCCATAGAACTTCGACATTTTAAGATTCATTCATTTTTTTAGGATCTGTTTACGATTCTCTACAAATTGAAGAAAAACAGATTTAGATCCAATCTAAATCCAAGCCACCACGTCGATAACGGTATTATACACACCTGCTACACGTTCTCACTTATGTCTCTAATTGATTCTGTCATAGTGAAATAAAACTTTATTTGGTAAACTTAAAACGATTAATTAATACACACATTCTGACAGTCTAGGCGAACACGAAAATAAAATTTCAAAAATAAATGTGGAACCATTAATTGTCTGGACATAATCGTCAAAACAGACTGTTAAGAGTCAAAAGTCGAATTAGAGTCAAAATATTCTTCATTTCATTTCCATTTCAATTTATGTTCCATTGATTTTCAAAAATATTTTAAAATCGAAACATTTAAACCTAAAAAAATCGAAAAAGAAACCTCCCTTAATGACTTGGAAATACAGGTATCATAAATTAGTGCAATTACTTTGACCCTAGTGTAAATTCCCACCTACAAATAACAAAGTAGAATTGCTTTAAAATTATAACACCCACATTCGTAAACTATAACTTATCTAAATGTTATATGGATTAAACAGTTAAGGGAAACAAAGACAATTTTTAATTCAATTATAAGATATTATTATATAATGTTGTAATTTCTCGCATATAACTAAGAATACCAGAATAAAACTCAATCTGAGAAAAGGATATACATTTAGCAAGGAATTGCGTTTTTACAGTAAAATAATATGCATCTCTGGTAAACGTAGTTTAAATAATAACCACGTGGTTAAAAAAACGCGATCACGCTTCATTAATATACTATAATATTTAATATCTAGGTTATTCCATTGGTTCATCCTCTTCTCTCTGGATAACAACTAACGGAACTGGCACTGTAATGAGTTTATTTAATGTTATCGCAACAACATATTCACCAACCTTCCGTATCTCGTTATTATTTTGGTCCATAAAATTCATACAGTGGATAGGCACCTGTAAACCACTATGCCGATGGAAATACTCTGCAATATCATGACGTGATATAACCCATTGTCCCCGTGTTTCCGCATGTATGTCATTCAGGTAGGGAGTGCAAAGAGTTATTTTATGCTTCTTTAGATAGTTCAAAACATTTACAGGTACATTAGTGGTTGTCGTTGTTCCAGCTAAAGATATATTATGCTTCTCAAGGTTTTCTGCAGTAGCGTAAACTGCTCGTTTATGAGGGATGAGATCGTGATGTACCACACCACGTTTCGCCTCCACCAGACTACCTTTAACACCTAACTTCTCCACATCCTCTGTTAATATCATTTTGATACTAAAAAATATAAAACTAATATTAGAAAAGACTATGTAATAAAGCAACTATCTACCTGGAATTTATAAAGTTGATACTCTTTTCTAGATTGGGTTTACCTTGATAAAATCGATACTTTTTTTATAGGGAGTGAGATTTAAATTTCTTAAAACTTTGAGATACCGGTTTAACTTTCAAAATAAGATGTTTTGTTAATCTAGCTACTACTAGATGTCCACTAGATGCAGAAACGCATTCTTTTAACTTTCCAATGTATAATTCAGATGAAGGTCAAATCGAGTTGGTTATATGTTAAATGTTTACATGTGGACACATAACTAAAAGGTGAAGAAATAATTAACTACTTACCGAGGGTTCGGATTCCCTTTATATCTGGATTTCATTTTAGGTTTATAAACAAAATATTCTTTTCTGATCAGTTTTCTTTTAGGGACTGCATAATTACGACATTGTTGAAAGAGAAGGTTGTTTATAGTCGAATCAAGGAAATTCTTAGAAATATTAGCTACCGCTTGCCGATACATTGTCTCTCAAATTTTTAATAACATTTAAATTAATTACTAAAGAAAAACAATAAGTAAATCTCAGGGGATTGCTATGTGGAGCAGGAAACAACCCGAAATTAAATTAATCTTGTAATATCAAGCAGGAAATATTTTATAATTAAGTATGACGGATTTTAAGTAAAAAAAACTGATTAAAATGGCAACGATCACATTAAGAAAACCATAATCAAGACAAAAAATAATAATATAATCAATAGGAACAAAAATCGAGAAGAATAATCGAGATAAACAATGAGCTAGACACACAAAAGAAAATTAATAAAAAGTTCTCGTAGTTTTATTATTTCATTTTCAAAAGAAAAAAAATAATTTTATTAAATTATTCGATATCTTATTTCAATACTATAAAAAATTAATGTCGACAAAACCCCATTAGGTGGTCTTTATAGGTTATCTAAGATGAATCATGGTTTATTGCGACTTTTGAGTGGTTCGTCTGGTACGTTGTCTAAAAAATAGTTTCAAAACTTTTATCTTTTATCATGTATATACACAAGTAAGTTAATCGTTGTTTTGTAAGTTTTTTTCCTATTGAATTGGCCCATTATTTTACAGAAGCATAATCAAAATGTAAGTGCTCCTATTTGTGTGATGGAGCTTTTCTCATTGGTGGTTGGCTTATTTCCACTGACAAGACAATCTTGGACTGTTTGTAAACTCAAACCGCCAACTATGCGGTGAAAGTTTAAAGTTCTACCATTATGTGTTAAAATTTTATTTCGCTATTGTTATCTACAATAAAAAAAAGATGCAAAGTAGATACTTTAAAAACAACCTTACCTAGATTCAGTTCTCGTTGCAGTATATTCGAACCACAGGATATCAGGGATATTGGACGAGTCACGGATTAAAAGATATTCACCTAATTTCCTATATATTGAAAATACTCCCAATGGTATAGCAGCAAAGAAATTTTAATGAAAGAAAAATTTATTCGATTCATATTTGACAACATTCCTTGTTTTTAAATGTATTGATTCTAGCAAAGATGAAAAAGATAACAGATACAGAACTTTTTTATATTCATTTTTTTTTATCTTGAACTTTTTTTTTTGGGTTGAATATATAATAAATGAATAGAAAAAAATACCAATACAAAGCTTGACGTTTCTTTCCAATACAACGATGAAACTTCTGACTACCTTTCATTCATGTTTTTTATAAAACTTTTTTGTTTACTGTTTTAGGTGTAAGATTTACAATGCAAATGGTGTAAGATTTCTCAAACTTGTTTGCATACATACCATTGCCCCTAATGGGAATTATCAAGAGCTCTAAGAGCAAGTTTTGGTGACTAACTTGATAGGGTTATATTTGCTTATATTGTATAGCATTAAACTAAACATCTTAACATCAACTTACGTATTTACAATTCTTTGAAACAGAGGACTAATAAAATGCTCCACAACAAAAAACCAAGAGACCCCCGACAACACCCCTATTACCAGTCCCACAATAACTTGTTCTAACGTATGATAACGGAGATAAATTCTAAACAAAATAAATATGCTCATAAAATAAAATTACTCATCAATTTCAACATGTTGTATGGAAATAATGAATTGTTTATAAATTATGGCAACATACCTGCTAACTGCTACAAATACAGCCGCAAATATTGAAGTAAACGCCATCAAGTGCTGTCTTATGTTATCCATGAACTGTTCTGAAATATGCATCTTTAGTCTAAACAAGTTTTCTCAATATCATAAGCATCCACATTATCAACGAATTTGTTTAAGCAGATTAAACTTTAACATGTTGCAATATGGCAATCAATCAATAGAAACAATCATTACCTTATATAGGCAAACAATGTCATATAAATAGCAAAAAAACCCATGAATTGAGCATGACTTGAAGGCATTCCATATTTTGTATACAATTGATCAACCTGCCCAGCTAAACAAATAAATATGTTGAAATCAAAAATACTAATAACTGAAGTAAATTTCAAAAAACAATTATAAAATATGGAATATAACTCACGTCTGCATGGACGTGAAGCTTTGATGCTTTGTTTCAATATTGCATTCAAAACTTCATTAATGATAATACCACAAAAGAAAACCATCTAAATACAAATTGTATTTATAAACATCTTTCAATTGTGATAGCACTGATAGCAGTAGTACACAATAAAGTAAAGAATAAGAAACTTACGGTGTGTAATTCCCTTCGAAAAAGTATTAAAGTTACAAACGCAACAATGATAAACATTGGAAATAGACTGCCCCATGCCAACACTTTACCAATTAAGTCACCTGGAAAGAAGTAAAATTAATTGTGCTAATTATTAATCTATAAATACTACAATCAAATCAACACTGACAATGTTTTTAACTTTAGCATTCAGGGGTCTAAATAAGGGTGAGCTAGTGGCTAAAATCAACTAAATGAAATAACAGCTGTCTATATAGTTCAAAGAAACACTTAATTTAGCCAGTTATATCATTACTTATTTTCATTGGAAGGTTCCAGTAGAATGTTAGAATATGATATGGCAGTGTATTTTGAGTCAAATAAAAAACATCTACAATGTTTATATAAAACAGCCACCTATATTTACCCCTGGCATGAGTGTGTAGAAACTTCAACAGAATGGAACCATTTTCCCTAATTAGGTCTTGTGAACAGTCAAACAAGTCATTCTATTTGTGTATTTCATTGTTGATTTCATAATAATAGTCCCCCACATAGAATGAAAAACTTATGTTAAGATAAATCCTGAAATTTCCAATAGTTAGTTATCAATACTATATAGCACATTCATTGATAGTTACCTATTAAAAACATTCGAAAAGATCTTAAGCAAACATTTTTATTTTTTCTGAGATAATCTTAACTAGTATATTTCAAAGCACTAATTATTGCCTAAAAAACCAGCTTTATCACATTTTAGTGCATATAGATGTCTAACTTCAGGCAAAAAATTTTAGGACTCAGTCAGCTGAACCTGGTAGTCCAAAAAGCAAAAAACAAAAGGTTTACACATAGTGTCCTCCACCCTAAAAGTAAATTTTGACCCCCCCCAAAACATTTATGCATCACTTATCCCCCATATTTGGATAGTTCAAAGCAACAATATTTTGGTACGCTAATTGGTACTTCTAAACTATCAATTAGTGTAAAAGTAAATATTATTACTAATGTGATGAAACAAATTGTGAAATCATAATTAAAACAAAGAAAACAGTACCTAATTTGGTTAAACAATAAATTAAAATAGATTGTCCAAGGAAGGTGTATTGTAATATTGTTTGATATATTTAACGAGAATACTTCAAAGATCTTCTTAATTTTAAGCGTAAAACACAAGAGATGGTTGAATAAAGAATAAGAATTAGTTTTAGGGACCTAATGAATAAAGATTGCACATTATAGAGTATGTATCATTGCTAAAAAACTTTTGACATTATGCCAGCCCACCCCCGTTCTTTCAATTTTTTTAAATACTTATGCATGTTCATTTAAGCTTAGTAATATAATTACTAACCTGAAATTCAAATTCTAAAAAAATTTGTATTTTAGTATTAATGAGTCTACCATGCGAAGCTGTAATCAATTCAACCTTTCCTATGAAAAGTCTCATAACAATAACTTAATATAATAGAAATGGTCTGATGATTAGGTTTTGTTTATATTTTGCCAAAAACCGTAAAATAATTATGTTAAAATATAAAATGTTTTACTTCAATTAAACAATGTTTGTCACTTCTCTAGCTAGGGCTTTTTGTTATCTTGGACTAATCTGAACAAAATACGTTCGTTCATAAAGACTTTCATTAATATCTCACATCCCCCTCATAGTTTAGGGGACGAGGACACCATGTTACATATTAGATTAACTTGTACTTTACCTATTACAATGACCCTATTCTTAAATAGCATATTATTGGATGTTTTCATAAGTTGATTTCATAAAAGAAGATATGACTTTCTAGCAGCTGTGAAAAATGAAAAAAACAAAATATCAAATGAGTAGAATATAGAGATATTTGCAAAAAAATATTTGTTTTGAGTAAACACTGACTATTTTTTTTTTAATATCACAGTCTCAGCAAATTAAATTTCTGTCTTGGGAGGTAAAAAACACGAAATTGTAGCAGAAAGTATGTGGTAGTTATTTTGTTATTAAATTTCAGAACATTCATTGTACTTTTAGATTTAAAAACTCCTGATAAGTTGAAAAACAAAGATTTCTAACTAAATATTTCTAAGTTTTGCAATAAAAACTCGGAAATCCTTTGAATCCTTTGAAATCAAATCATGTATTATAATTTGTTGCGACAATGCTCATTTTCATTTTAGTACAAATATAAAAAAAATGTAATTATATTTTTTATATAAATATTCCTATATGTGTATTGGGTGCAACTCTAAAAACACATGGTATAATAATTAAAGTTATAATACGTTATAAAAATTCACTTAAGTCTAACAATTTTATTAACTTAATAAATAATAAGCCAAGTGTGGCCTGCATTTATTGTGTTGTGGTTATATTGTATTGGTTGTTATTTTTTTGTACTGTAAAGTTTCGAATCATTCAAGGTATGCTGCATATTGTAGGCATACACTCATGAGCAATAAACATAACTAAATTACTGATCCAGCATATTATTTGAGGTGATCATGTAAATCTGTATCAAGATATTCAATGAAATCTTCTTCTATTTGTTATTCCGTGACTTTACAAAACAAAAATACATATTTAGAAACCATAGAATATTATAATTGTTAACATTTTTTTAGATGAATAAATTTGGAGATACCTGAAGGATATGTAACATGGAAAAGTGAAACTGGTTTCCATACTGATTCAGTAGTTCCTAGGTAATCAGAAATCCATAAGAAAGAAGAGGAAACATCTACGCATTTTTTCGTAGCATCGGCCATCGTTAGAAAGTTGTAGGTAGACTGGTAGCTAGTTTTTGCAGTTGGATTTTTTTATATAAAAATTAGAAAATAAAGAAAATTTAGATAAGGAAGAAAACTCGCTTGTTGGTTTGTTTTCCAGTCCCCATATTTCATCCAATGGCTCTATAGCCAACCCCTTCTACCCTGGTGTTATTTGAAAAAAAAATGTAATTAAAAATAAATATCATATATCTTTCTTATAAGTTGAAAATTACGGTATCTTAATTTTATCTAATAAATATAATTTTAACTTTATATTTTTATTATATATATAACTATGTAAAAAGGTTGTTGTTCTACTCAAACAAAGGCTGCATTTTTAATATAATTTTCTTACGTTAGCGTGAGGCTTGTTTCTTTGTGAACTTGTCCATGTTCTATATCGTGTATTATATCGTGTTTTATATCGTGTTCTATATCGCGTATTATATCGTGTTTTATATCATGTTCTATATCGTGTATTATATCGCGTTTTATATCGTGTTCTATATCGTGTATTTTATCGTGTTTTGTATCGTGTTCTATATCGCGTATTATATCGTGTTTTATATCGTGTTCTATATCGTGTATTATATCGTGTTTTATATCGTGTTCTATATCGTGTGTTTTATCTTGTTCTATATCGCGTATTATATCGTGTTTTATATCGAGTTCTACATCGTGTATTTTATCGTGTTTTATATCGTTTTCTAAATAGTTTCTGAATGTTTTATATCGATCAAAAGATTTGACCACAATATTTTACTAAAATACCTAAAGGTGGTGTTGCAACTGACAAGTTTTGAATCTATTTATAAATCCAAAAGATATATTGCTGCTGGTATCGTTGGACGATGTCCTATGAATCAGAATCAGAATCAGGAAGAATCAAGAAAAGATTTTGCTGCTAACCTTCAAAAATTAGTTGACCAAACGGACCAAATTGACAAAACTACGGACTAGATGTTAAATCCTGAAATATGGTATTATAAAAAGAGTTAACTATATCGGTTTTTGCACATGCGAGTAAACGATCAAGACAACTCGCCACAAGGAATGGGCCTGTTATACAGAGTGTTAACTAACGCGTCACTAACGCACATATAATGGTAACAGTAAACTGCTGCAAAGCTGCAAAGGTTAATACCAACAAATTTAGTGACAAAATAAAAACAACACTTATCTTAGATTAGTATCTTCTTTATCAATGCCATTATCAATTATACCTATTTTATAATATGCCAATATAAAAATGCCAGCTACGTTATTGTCAATTTTTTACACTAATAGTTGGCGAACTTTATGACCATTAAAAACGGCGCTCTTCTTCGTAGAGATGAAATAAGGATTCATCAAAAATTAACTTTAACAAGCCATTATTGTGTGAATATATGTGACAAAAAAAGCAGACAGACCTATAGGTACAACAAAGCCTTTTGCTTTCATAATTTCAAATGTATTATAGCTGAATCTGTACAAGAAGAAATAACTTCCAAACCAATTATCTGAAAAGTGTATCTAGCTACGTTAATAGTAATGACCCTCAAAATAAAACTCTTTTTTCATTATTGTTTATTTCATCAGAAATTTTGTCGACGGTTAAAGGATTAGCGAAATCTTACGCTTTGTTGTTTTTTGTCTCTATAATCGCTGTCGTTTGCTGTATAAACCTGCTATTTGATTTTGATGATCTCTAGGTATCTATTAGGGAATTGAATTTAAATCTTGATAAAATGAAAATATTTGTATAGCTAGAACTTGTAAACAATATTTTTTATTTCCAACAGATAAAATTAGAGACTTGGCAATATGGATTTGTACGGATTAGCCGGTGAGTTTGTTGGTTAAAACTCTGTTTCTATTCAGTGAAAGGTTTCGGGTAAAGGCTGGGTAAAGTACTACATGATTCGCCTAATTTGTGGATTTCTGTCCAATGCTTACCCAATCATTTTTAAGAGAAAATGTACATACGGATATTGTCAAGTGAACTTTATAAGAGATTTTGATGCTTTCTGCCATTCAGTTGTGTTTCACTACAAGTTATGTATTTGTAAGTTGTAACCTTGTAAGTTACTAAGTTAATAGAGTCTTACCCCATAAAGTCCAGCCTCTCTATCAGATTGTTTTTATTTAACAAATCAAAGATGAAAAACCTTTTAACATTTTAGTTGGCATAGTTAACGAAGTAAAAAAAAATTGAGGATATTTATGATTTTCTAAGTGATTATTGTCCATTGCTTTGGGTTTAGGAAGAAAGTTTCAATTTTAAAACGCCCCCATTTGGTCGACTCTATTTGACGCGTGTTATTTAAAAAAAGTTTGCCATTTGAAATGTGAAGATAAAATTGATGCTAATAATTTACTAGTCGCTACTGGTCACGTGTTTCTGTAACATTATCACAACGTGCTGGTGACATGTTCTTACCTTAGAACTTGTAATTTTACTGTTTGAAAAATATTATTCCATTGATTATAGAAAATTGTTCCTTGATCTAACCCATGAACTTCGCATGTTGTCATTTTTCAATAAAACCTCGAAATTTCAGTTCTATAACAAAAGTATTTTATTTTTACCATGCGAAGCTGTTTTCAATTCCGTATTAATATATGAAAAGTCTAATAACAAATAACATAAATTTTCTGATGACTAGGAATAACTGTGGAATATTTATGTTAAAATATAAAGTGTTTTATTCGATTAAACAAGGCTTTTCACTTTTCTTACTAGGCCTTTTTGATAATAACATGAATTTATTTGAGCAAAAAACTTTCGCTTAAAAGATGATAATGTTTTTTCTTTTTAAACATAGTTCCATTAACACATAAATTAAGTTCCGTTAATAGAGAGATCAGGTATTCAGTAAGGGTATCACATATCAGTACATGTGATCAAACAAACAGCTTCTTCTTAAACGTCTCTGTGTCAACACGCATAAAAATGTTCATACTTGATTGAAAACAGTATCATGGCACTAATATTAATCAGTAAAAAGTTCAAGATGAAATTAATGTTACTTATCTTCTTTATTTTTTTATTTTCATCCGAAGCGAGTGCTGATTGTGTGGAGAAGTGCACTTGCACCGCTGATAAACAAGTGATATGTTCCAAGTTGGGCCTGAAAGAAATACCAGATAGCCTACCCAACGACACTGTTGTGTTAAACTTACGAGAAAACGATATAACACATCTTCATGCAGGTATATTTGATAATCTTATCCATTTGAAGAGAGTTGATTTGTCGAGAAACAAAATTAAGACCATACCAAAAAGAGTTTTTTGCAACTTAAAACATTTAAAGTTTTTACAACTTGGTGAGAATGAAATTGAATCCTTGTCGAACGCAGCTTTTTATGGTTTACATCAACTTGAACACCTTGTATTAGGTATAAACGAGATTAAAAATATCTCAAAGGATATGTTCGAACCCATTGTCAATTTAAAGAAGCTAGATCTTTCCGCAAATTCTTTCACAGAGATCCCACCATTTGTTTTTACTGATTTAACAGAGTTAGAAGAATTAGAACTTTATGACAATTCAATCCAATCGGTTCGCAAAAACATGTTGGGCTCGTTACCGAACTTGAAATATCTAGATTTATCTAGCTCCTACATCGAATCTGTCGAACCAGGTAGCTTTGATGGATTACTCAATCTTGACACTTTAGCGCTACAGGATAATGAACTGACCACAATTAAAGCAGGGACATTTGAGTCGTTAAAGAAACTGAAATATTTATTTATGAATAATCGAGAACTGAATTGTACTGTCGATCTGGTGAAACAAATCAATATTTTGAAGAGCTATGACGCAACGATTGAAATAGATGCGTGGTGCGCATGTCCGAAGCAGCTGGAAGGCAGAGAACTTAAATGGATAGAAAATGACGAAATATAAATCAAATTGAAAAAAGA
The DNA here is from genome assembly GCA_031471615.1 of Aglantha digitale. Lineage (NCBI taxonomy): Eukaryota > Metazoa > Cnidaria > Hydrozoa > Trachymedusae > Rhopalonematidae > Aglantha > Aglantha digitale. The sequence goes on along the minus strand of JAUELD010122490.1, from coordinate 5,409 downwards.
AATTGTATTCAAAAAGTTGTTTCTTAAAACCAGAAGCCTTTTTTATGCATCATCCACCTATATTACATATATTTAAGCCTACTTATGTTAAATAAATCGCTGAGTTGTAAACTAATACCCACCAATCACGTTGCTGTGACGATACCAATTTAAAAAAAAATATAATGTCAATTTTAAATACTCTTTTTTATTTGATTTAGAAAGTAATATAAAATTTATTGTAAAACTTGCCCTCGTGGACCATATGTGGCAGAAAAGTTGCATATCTCTGGGAGAACTAAATTTTGTGATGTTTATGAATAAAGGGAATATATATGACATGAACCAAAATTAGCCTGAGGTTTGACTATTGGAATATTAGCCTGAGGTTTTTGACTATTGGACTATCTTCGAGGTTAAGGGAACAACTTTGTTGATTTAGACAAACATTTATTAACTAATAGTAATAATTAACTAATTCTTCTTAATTTCGTAGAAAGTAAAAATAAAGTTTGTACGAATTTATTATTTTAGGCATACTTTAGAGGTTTCTAGTTCCGCTTTTTGATTATGTATCTTAAAATTGCTTCTTAAGTTGTTAAAATAGTTGTTAAAAGATATGCTATCCACATGGCAATATAAACATAAATAAAGTCTATTTGAAGTATTGCCTGCGTATTACTTGACTAAGAATAATAAATAATTTTGTAATAACGTTTAAATAAATAATGAAATTTTATAAATATTGAACGAAGAACATGTTGCGAAGAACTATCTTCATCTTCACGTAAAAAAAATTCAAAAAAATCTAATTTTCTCTCAATACTTGATGTATGTCGGACAAAAGATATCGGACAATTTTTGCTCAAGACAAGATATCGGGCAAATTTTGTTAAAACTTGCTTTGAAGAATATATATATTTATTTTATATATTTATATATAATCAATACGTAAGGAGAAGAAAAAACTAAGTTTTTTTGTACTTAAAGTTTCATGTCGTCTCTCGACAACAATCTTCAGCAAAATTAAACTCGTTAAATTTTATATACAATACAATGGATACATTAGAGCAATGCAATGTTTGCGTGACGTTGAGCAATGCAATGTTTGTGTGACGTAAGCCAAATATTGTCTTATCTCACACTTTTAACATCATAATTGGCAATATGTGACAAATATTAAAGTTAATTAATTAGTAACTATATGCAAACGTTTACACTCGCAAAAAAGGACACTGTAGTGCAATGATTTTTTCTGTCTGTTAATATTTGCTGTCTATTTTATTTTCAGGGCCGGAATATACATAGAAACTTAACCCAAACCCTTTCCCTGTCATGAAAATAGAATAGACATGGAAAAGTAGTAGACAGAAAATATCATACGAGTAAAGTATTTAACCAATAACTTGACTGTGATACAAAACAACTAAGTTTGCCAGAATCTCCCATTTTCTGAAAGGTCTGCTCGAGAACACAGCTCGTTTCTGAAATCTAATCGCTATAAGACAAGCTGTCTGCTCACACAGCTTTAGAATTTTTTTTCTGAAAACTATAAAAACATCTTCATCCTTTTTCAAAATTGAGTTATTTTGACTGAAAATAATGTCTAATGGGGGTGGAAAAAGTCAAATTTGGTCAAATGCTTTTTAAACCATTTTTATATAAACCAAGAAATAGTAAATTTAAGCAACTGCTTTTAAGAAGTTATTAAAGAAGTTGTTTAAGAAATTGTTTTTAAGAAGTTATTAAAGGCTATTGACGAAGTTTTCGAATATCTCTTTAAATAGAAGTTCAAAAAACATTATGGCTTACGTAATTTAACTAAAATTAGTTAGTTTAAAATGACGAAGGATAATTTCAGTGTAACGAGCCGCCATTATGAACAGTTTTAGAATTGATTTTCATCAAAAAGCTTAGGAACTCCTGTATTGGGATAAAAAAACAAGTCTATATTAAGATCATGAATGTAATTTTTTATCATTCATTTTAGTCACACCATTCAAAACTTGATTTAAACCTATATTTCTATACGAATCCTTTGTCAGTAAACTCTATTTATTAATATTAAAAGGTATAATAGTATTAAATATCATTAAAGATTACTTGAGAAATGTGTTACCATATTCATGAAGTGTGATTCACTTTTTAGATATGTGTATACGTCACCAACTCAATACTCGTCAAGTATATGTTGATGTTTAGAAATGTCGTTTCAAAAAAGTAAACAATAAAAAGTTGTGATCAAAATGAATGGTTGGTTTTTCCATTATTTATTTAATTAGATTTCGTACTTGCTCTTATTAACTACATAGTAATCATTGTTTTCAAAATAAAAATGGGTATTAAGTAGTAAATCAAATTTACAAATTAATATTGTTTACTTATCTATATTAGTGTAATAAAACATAGTAAGGAAAGAAAAATAAAATTATTTTTCCTTGGTTTTACCTTATTCGAGATTTCCACGTTATGATATGCCAACTCGGATTATTCTATTTTATGAATGGGATGGGCATTAAAACCACCTAGCAACCAATTTTATAATAAATACAGCTAGGAAGATATAGTAAAACACATTGCTAAGTGAAAAGTTTGTGAGCTAGTCGAACAACTGAATAAATTTTCATCAGAAGTCAAGATGCCAGACGTACGTTTTTACCTTCAAATTTCAATTTTATTTTATTACTTTAACTATTTTATTTTTTTAAAAAAAACAGTAGTAAGTGTGAGTTTCTATTATGACATTCCAACGTAGTTGTTTAAAGAGAGCGAAGTTTTTATTCACAATCTTTGTTTTTTTAGAACTGTGAAAAATGCAGAAACAGTATCAATGATACTACAGTCACATTCGACAAAAAGAAGTTCCACCCAGAATGTTTTGTATGTCACCAATGTCGAAAGGGCTTGTCAGGTGAGCGAGACATAAATTAAAGTTTTTTAGATTGTTGATGTTGTTGTTCTTGTTGTTGTGATAATATAAAAAATCACTTAACTTTTAAAATAATAGTTTTTAAAACTGAATATCTTTATTTTAAACTAAAACTTTTTCTATACAAATATTATAAGTAATAAATCGCCGAAGGATTATATATTCCGAATGATTCTCATTGTTTCCAGATTAACTATAGATTTGAGTATTTACTGATGAGTGATCTATGTTGTCGAAATTGTAGCTTGATTGATCGCTTCTTCTCTACGTCATTCACACTATTTCATGTGATGTATCAAAATGTTGCTGGCAACTTTCATTCATTTCTTTTCACTGAAACTGAAACTTATCTCTTTTCTTTTTCAGTTTTTATCAAGTTCTTAATTTTACATTAATATTATGTATTTCCAATGGGATAACTTATAAAGTAAACTAGAACATAAAGATAGTCCCCGAGGATTTAATGGGGAGCGGAAGTGAATAAGAGGGTTGGTAACCATGCTTCAACATCGTTAAATTTTACTCTCTAAGCTTGAAATGGAATGGCCATTAAGTTCGTAATTCAATCGAGTTACTACTGAGTGATATTATAAATACTAGGAACTAAAATATCTTTGATTCATAAAAAACCTCATAAAATTCGTTATAGATGGTCGGTGTTAAGTAATAAATAATTGAAATGTAATAAAGATGTCGTTATGTTAAGTGACTAACTAGTTCCCAGGTTCCCAATTATTGGTTTAATTGATATAATTTAAATGTATTGACGGTTTGGCGCTGTTTCAAGCGATGACTAATATATTTTTCATCATGCTAACGAGTCTTAAATTTTACAACTCATCTGTTACTATCCGAGGTGATTTGTGGATAGTGAACTGTAGGAGGCGTACACCACGTGTGAACTGTTTTTGGGCGTGGTTTGAAAACATCGGTATCGCCCATAATATAATAAAATGAAATATAAATAATTAAACATATGTCACTTCATGGGTTGACAAAGGATTATCATTTTTCTTCTCCTTATTCATGTACATGTATGTGTACCTTAGTACGTGATTTTATTTCAATTGCTACAGGTAAATCTATCTACACGCACGAAGATCATTATTATGATAAAGATTGTTATAAAGATTTTCATGCTAAAAAGTGTGCTGTTTGTTATGACGCGTGTATAGATCCGGGAACGAAGTATGTTCAGTATGATGGTAAAACGTACCATGCAGGATGTTTCTTGTGCTCTGGAACTTGTGGGAAATCATTACAAGGAACGGAATTTTATATTGAGGGAGAAAAAAAGTTTTGCAAAGATTGCCATCATTAGAAAAATATAATAATTAATTGTCTTGTTAAAACCCAGTTTTTGTTCTATAGTCTTTAAATTTCGGTTGCTTAAACTTAATTAAATTTTTTAAGCTTCCATGAAGTTCTTTTTAAAAAGAAAAGTTTATTGATGTTTTTTAATTTATCCGTTTGGAATATGACTATTTATGTATGTAGGAGATTTATCCAAACAATTTATTATTGTATATTGCGTTTATGGGGGACATAATGTCATTAAATAAAGAATAGATATATATGTTTTTGAAACAAAGTTTCCTCGATTTCTCTCAATAATCCTTTATTTATATCAACATCAGACCATTAATATATTCTGTTTCCCAGATCCTTGATATAATACTTACGTCACTAGACACTAGTCTTTTCTCATCTAAATCAAATATAATTCTTTTGTTTGTTTCGCTTGATATTTGTTTGTTGGTTAGCTCTTTCATAACTTCTTAAGTTACCGATGTAAATATATTTAGTTTAGTTTTTTATTTCTCTTTGTTTCTATTTACATTTTAAGCCATCATATTCAATCCTAAATGTCACTCATGATTAAATGAAAATTAACATTAACAATAACAAGAATTATGCACATAATTCATCTCTTTTTTGCTGCTCTTAGCTAGTTTCATGTGTGATGACGTAACACCACTGTTATTTTGTTCAAGAATGATGAAATTTTGCAATCTATAAAAAACAGCATTTTATTAATGATGCAGCTAACACGTTTTATTTCTTACACAGGTAAATCTATCTTCCAACACGAAGGTAACAATTATGATGAAGACTGTTACGCCCTTTTCCACGCCAAACGTTGTAATTTGTGTCATAAACCGCTGACCGATACAACAACTAAGTTCGTTGTTTACGATGGACACTCTTATCACAAAGATTGTTTTGCTTGCGCAAAGTGCAAAAAAAGTTTATCAGGTGAAAAGTTCTACACAGAAGGTGATAACAGAATATGCACAAAATGCCATTAAACTAATCGAGAAATACTTAATGTTTTATTTATAATTTTTAAAAACAAGTTTGGAATGTTAATTTTTAAATATTATCTACTTTGATTACATGATCGATTTCTTAATAATCTTTTTATTACAGATTTTTCAAATGTTTTTCTTTGTGATAGTTGACTTGGTAAATGTTTTCTTTGTGATAGTTGACTTGGTAAA
>JAUELD010122489.1:17468-53585 GCA_031471615.1 Aglantha digitale | reverse complement strand
CTATAAAAGTATTGATTTTTTTTATGTTCAACTCAAATTAATGACATATCACATAAAATCTTCTCACAAAAATATTAATATATAGGAAAACTTATAAATGCAACTATGGCTTGATAGAAAATGTTTTTTCCAGGGCAAGTTCTTTCATCTAAAACTTTTTTCACAGAAAAATCATTTCAGAAAAGATACGACATTATTGTAAGCTGTCAGAAATACATCGACCCGTGATCCCAACTATAAGGCTTCCTTCTAATATATTAACATAAACAGAAGTCGATATATGAATCAAAGAAACATTGTGTAATTAATGTAGAGTGTATAAAATATGCCTCAAAACAATTTTTATATGTCTTATATTAAATACATCTCGAAACAATTTATACCTGTTGGTCTAAATGTAAATGTAGTATTGGAGCTAACTTGGATGAATGTTCCGGAACTTCTATAAACAAAAATGCTATAAAAGTAGAAGGCTGAACAAACCTTTTAGCAATCTGTCGTTAACTGCATCTTTTGCTGCATTTAAAGCATTTCAATTAGGTACTGTCAAGAAATCCATCCAATCCGTCTCTGGGTAAAGTTGTTTGTGGTTTAAGTCATCTAACAGTCCTAGTTTTTCTAGTAAGACGTATATAAATTGCAAATATAACGTCACCGTATCAAAAATGGGAGCACATAGATATGTCATACGACCTTGAGCAAAAGACTTCATGATGTGTTTATTAGAACTTCTGAAAAGCTTAAAAACAACGTTAACGAACTTTCCACTTATGACTTATTTGTACAATTTCCTGTTTATATGAGACTTTTCTAAGAAAATGTAAAACCAGTCCGGGAATAAAGTTTATTTGGTGTAATTTGAAATGATCTAAATAATGCATCCAAATAAGGTATTTGCATTATTATTATGAAAAATCTTTATTGGGGGATAAAAATTCGAAAATTCATAGAAATAGCAAGATTTTCAATTATTTTGTCTTTTCTGAGCTTTACAGCTTTTCTGAGCTTTAGTTCAAATAGATTTAGTAAACTTCTAAAGACCCGAAATACTTATAGCAAAATTCAGGAAAACAACTTAGATTTGTAAGGGGTAAAAACTCATAAAACTAATAATTATAGCCTGTTTTTTAGTTGTTTTTCAATGTTCAGGGGTTAGTATAGATGTAATATGAGCACTTTTTGCAAAATTTGTTAAATGTAGATATCGTAAGAGCAAATATAATAATTTTTAGGGGGGGGGGGGGGGGGGTAAAAACTCAACAAAAGTAAAAAATAGCTATTTTTGATAATATGGGTATATCATTATCTTGTTTATTTATTATAATTTATATATTCAGATTAATAATTGTGACCAAAACTGCTTGTTTCTTATATCTTTTTCAACTATGGACAAGATTGGGTGGTTGGGTTTGTGAATTTTATCGAAATTAGTTTGAAGAAACGAGCTCCGTTCTCTCGCATGTCCTTGAGAAAGAGGGAGAACCTGACAAACTTAGTTGTCTGATAAAAAGTTATTGACAGTTTAGTATTACTGCACTGTTTACTCTATCACAGTAATTTTCGTACAGTGCGTGTCATAATTGAAGTTTATTTTAAATCTTTTAGATACTCACACAAATGGATATACAAGCTATATCAACATCTTTATTCTCCGAACTGTCTGATACTTGAATTATTAGTTTTTAGTTTTTTATTGTGTGAGACTGGACAGTGAGACTGGACAACACGAGCACAAGCACTAGGCTGAATGCTCTAAATATCAGACAGTAAAGAGAATAAAGATGTTGATATAATTTGTCTATCCATTTGTGTTAGTATGTAAAAGAAATAATAATTTTTATGGAACTGAGATGAAACTGATACCTAAACATGTTAGAGAGAATGTGGAAAACGCGCTACAACTAGCGCACATGTGTGTTAAATGGTGTGTTTATGCATTGAATATGTGGTGGGTATTTTGGGTCAGGATCTGGACAATAATAATAATACTACTATAAAACGTATAAAGTATTTGAATAAAAATAATAAGCAACATTAAACATAACAGTACCATGGTGCATACCATTTAAAATAAGCCTTTAAATGTAACTGGGGATGTAAATAGTGATACTGAATCGAAGCTTAAAATGGCAGGTATAAAAAGTGCGTATGGCGATGAAAATATAATGGGATGGTACCTAAATATTGGCTAAAAGGTTTATATAGCGTGTATATGGGTCCTGCTGTAACAATAGCAACTAATATTAAATAAAATAAAAAAAAATAGCTATAATTTTTAGTTTTTAGAGTTTTTACCCCTTACAAATCGAAGTTGTTTTCCTTACAAAGCAAATTTTTCGCTATAATTATTTCGATACCCTTATTTCATTCAGTAACTAGATTTTCCAACAACACTTTCCTTACAGGGCTTAAATATCTTTTGTTTATTTTAATTTATATTATTTTTTTGTTTATTTTATGTTTTTATATATGTGAAGAAATTCGTCTTTATTTGTGAGCTTATTTATATTTTAACCTATGTGTTGTACTTTTAGTTAACCAAAATCCTTTCACAAGGAGCTTTAATTACGTTTTCCTATTTATTTATTTATTTATTTATTTATTTATTTATTTATCTTTATTTGTTTGGGCTTAAGTTATTTTTATTAGCATGATTCTCATATGGCATAACATTATGATTTTCATTGTATATATTGTTTACATATTTTTAACTTGTACTTTAATACTTACTAATGGACCTTTAATTTAAACTTATCAATCTGGAAAATGTTATTTTTTGTTAGTCTGAAGAAATCATAAAAATATGATAATGTTTCAAATTTTAACTTTTAGTTAAAACTTTTAGACACTTTTTTTAACATAGGCTTTTTTTATCTATCTACATAAAAGCTATTATAATAGATATTCTTTCCCCACTCACACAGCATTGTAATATTTAACTGTGATAAGCAGTAGTAGGAGTAGCAGCTACGCTAGAAATAAAAATGAACGAAACCACTGAGAAATTAATTTTCACATCAGCAAATAAGATCAGATTAAGTTGTTTGTTTTAAGTTATTTACGTACGCTGGAAAACCATTTAAAATTGTTATGTGAATTTAACATTCCAAAAAACAAGCTAACCAATTAAGAAAAAAATTTGAAAAAGAATTAAGTTTTTATTTTGAAGAACGATATTTAAGACTACACAATATAGCAAACAATTCGCTGCCAGAAGAAAACATATTTTTATTAAAACGCTATGAAACTAAACCAAGATGATAAAATAGTTTGTATTCTTAAATTTGTAGTTTCACCTCTACAAAGAGTATTATTTTTTAAAAAAACTTACTAAGGTTTCACTAATATCTTCAATATTTTAAAGTTGGAAACTAGTTAAAAAATGAGGAAAAGCTTTGTTTCAAAAACTTTCACTAGTCTTTGTAAGGTTATCAACGATACATCACATAGATGGATTGAGTGCAAAACAAATTGACATGCTTCGATAACATAGTTTCTGCTCTTTTGATAAAACTAATGGTCCCTTTTGTTGTTGTAATTACTGTTATAGATTTTGTAAGAGAATAGAAAAACTAACCTTGTTATTAATTTATGCACTGGTTAGATGAGAAACGACTATTGACGAATACGAAAATCGTGAATTTGGAGATGAACTGTTTGAAAATACAGAAAGTTAAAATATACTCTTTTCCAGTTTACAGATGGTGGGAAGCTTTGAAGCTTTCGATTCTCCTGGCGGGCGTTAAAAACTAGTGTTTTTAAGATTTTTTTCAAAAGGGTATAAATCGTCATATAAAATATCAATTTATTGAGCAGATTCAGATTCTATTAAGTAAAAAAACTTAAGGAACTAAATTTGGGTGAAAACAAGCTAAATTGCAGAATTTAGAATTTATTTAATTTTAAGAAATGAAGATACCATAACAAAGTAAATAAGGAATTTGAAAATTCTTCAAGCAAAATATTTCACGACTTTTGCAGCAATTATTAGCTAATTAACCTCAAGTGGAATAATCCAACAAAAAAACGTTTAACACGATCACAAAATTAGATTTTCTTGATTGGTTTTCTATTTTAAGGTTGGTTTGTTTTGATTTTGATACGACCAACGATAAGATGCTATATAATTAAAAAGATAAATCCAGTTTGATTTTTAATTTGATAAATAGGTAAAATGTAACGAGACTTACTTTAGCTTATAGTTGTTAACAATGCCAATAAATTAATTTTTTTATGATTTTTATTTTTCAATAAAAAATACATCCATGTAATAGACCTTGTGTTTATATTTTTTATATTGTTTTAAAACGAGGCAAAGCTTGTAGTAATACTCAAGTGAGTAATAATTAATTTTCATTATATATATTTGGTTTTTATTCATTTTTAATTACAGTTAATTACTGAAAACCTTTCGCCTTGTTTACAAACAGTGTTTCTCTCCTTCGCAGATATTAACGAAAAGGTGTATTGTTTAATTCAGCATAATTTGATTTAGTAATTTATCTCTTAAGTAGAAATGTTTTTATTCTTTCGACGTTGCTTTTTTGCTTTAATAATTATCAAAGACGTCCACTCCAATATTTTATGAATATCGTCTCATAATTGTATTCACGGCTGAGATGCAACACACAACCAAAACTCGATAAAATATTAGATTTTGTCTATACTTTATGTAGTTTAAAATTACTAAATGTACAATTGATTTATTACTTTTAAAGTAATTTGCTTTCTATTCTTTTCGTTCCTGCAAACCCTTGTTGAGTTAAAGTTCAGTCTACAGGACTATTATTTTACTAAAAGCTACAGCCAAGCACTTGCTCTAATGTTAGAAATATTGTCATACCTGCGGGTGAAATAAAAAATCGTAATTAGCACCTCACTTTTAAACATTTCTAGATCAGCCTTTGGGCAGAAATTAATGGCAGACCGAAGTTTAAAAATCCATATAAGATACAAGTCACATAACCAGCAAAAGTAGGGTTCCCAAAGATGACATGACAAAATGTTTATATTCTTTCAAATGTTTATTTATATTCAAAATTCTTATTTTCTTTATACTGGTCCATGGACATTTGCTGGATAACTTTAACACAGCATTATCATGCTATATGAAAAAGCTAGATTGTTGGTTAATTTAAGTTTCCAGTGCAGTTTTTTTTATTTAGCGTTACTGTAAATATATAATTCGGTACTCAGACCAAAGAGGCTCCAAGACCACATAATTTAAATATGTTTCCATAATGAGCATGTAAATTTAATAACTAATTAACACCAAATAAATAAAAAAAAAACTGAATCTTATGTTTAGAAAATAATAAAACTAAGCAGGACGATCAGAAATATGTCCAACTAAATGTTTTTAATATATTGTTAAGGTACTGTAATACAATAAATATTACCTTAAAATAAAACTTTAACTAGGAAGAAAGATTTTGGGTTTGTGTATGTAGAAAAATTATTCTCAAATTTTTCATTTACTGACGTCAAAAAAAAAGCTGTCTATTGTAGTTGATTGTAGTAACAGAGAAGTTCTAACATTCTTTGCTATAAGTTTATTATAAAATATTACAACTAAAACTGTTTTAGTAAAAACGTGATAAAAGATTGCTCTGCTAAATTCTCATTGATGATAAATAGATAGTAGACGAAATACGAAATATAAGGATATAGGTAGCTGCGAAAAAAAAAAAAGGATTTCCGGGAGCATATTATTAAGATAATAAAAAAGGGTGAGTTTAAAGATTGAAGAAGTATTTAAAGTAAAATTTTTAATTATGCAAAACCTAATATCTATATTATGAGATACATATTTTAGCAACAATTATGGAATAGAAAATTTACATTTAAAACATCGATGAAAACAAACATTTTTCATTCGGTTGGTGCGTCTCATTTTTTTACGTTTTAGATTGCAGATATCAGAAAGCAGAAGAAGTACTTGAATTGCATCATGAACCAATCGAACATCGACAGTAATGACAAAATATCCTCCAATATGAAAGACCACGCTTTACTAATGTTCCTTGCTTTCGCAACTTCTCTGGAAAACTTGATAATATTTATTGCTATTATCACGAGTAGAAAACTTCGCAAGGAAATCGTATTTGCATTCGTGATGAGTTTGCTGTTCGCGCAAATCCTTGTTTCTGCTGTCGTTTTACCCATGTACAGTTTCGCAAGAACGCACTATTTATTTGGTTACGTCATAGCATTTGTGGTTATCGCTTACATTCTTAACCTGTGTTGTATAACCTACGAAAGGTATATAGCAGTGCATCAGCCATACTCGTATCCGAAAAAAATATGCTATTCGAAAACGATAAAAGTCATATGCTTCTCTTGGTTTCTCTCGCTTTTAACACAAGTTTTGCCAGTGTTTTGGGAACATAGCAGTTACGCCAAGTTAATTCAAAGAATATATATTGGGTTTATTTTGGTCATATTCTTAATCATGCCTTTGATATTGGTGTGGTATGCTTACATCGTGATATGTTTGGAATTACACCGTTTGAACAACAACACCAAACGTTTCAAACCCGCATCACCACCAGTAAAGTATCAATCGAGTTCTCCTGGCGATGAAGTAGATATTTTAGCTGCGGTAAGATTGTCAAAGAAACAGAAATATGAGGTTTTATCAGCAAAATTAATCCAGCTTCGTCAAGATATACATCTTGCTGTTGTATTAGCAGTTGCTGCCATTACTTCGAGCATCACGTGGATACCTGTGATAATTATGAATACAGCAGACGTGTTAGATTGCGTTGAACTACTTCCATCAAACATCAGCGAAGTTTCAATTTTTCTGTTGGTAGCAAATAGTTTTTTGGATCCAATAATATATGGTCTTTGTTTAAAAGAAACAAGAAAAAGGTTGAAAGAATTCATTTTGAATAGTTGTTGGAAAGCAGCAAAACATTAAATATGAAACGATAAAATTTGATATGAGGAATAAACATTTCATTACAAAAACCGATATTTAAAAAAAATAATTGAAAACAAAATAAGAAGATTTATGTTGTAGCTAATGAATAATTACAATGTATTATTCCAAATATTATGGCCGAAAATAACAGCTTTGAATGATTTAGAAGAATCTGCATGCACTTAGAATTAATATTATAACTTAAAATGTATTTTTTTTGGTTTATTTTTGAGAATAGCAAAAGCAAATTTTCAAATTAAAGATTTTTTTGGTTACCATATAATTGAGAATAGCCATATAAAACATCACTATTGATTTTGATAAACCTATTAATTAATACGCTAGGAAATGTAGAAAGGGTAGTGTGACCTCAGTGGATTTTTTTCGGTGGTTCTTTTGCCTTTATTTAAATCGCCTCGAAAACATACAGGAAAAACCAAAATCGTAGGATGACGTAAAATTGTAAAATGAATTATCACAAACCTTAACAGTCGATTTTACATTTTAAAAAACTAGTCACTGTTTTTCTCTTATTCTTAAATCGATCGTATGGACTATTTCACATTTTTTTACATTTTAAGTAAAAAACATTGTGTTTTTTCTTTTACAATGGCAGATTAAAAAGATATCTCATTTAAAAGTTTGGGTTTTTTATCATTTTACAAATATGAAAATAGAAGGAATCACATATGGTTTTGTTTAACCTAGTGATTCTATATATTTGTTTAATTACTTTAAAACAGATCTTGTCTACTAATATGCAAAAATAGTAATTACGAATTCTTTTTAAAGAATTACTGACATCTGTTTCAAAATATGTTATATTCTCTACAAAAAACTGTGTTAAAATAATGTCTACTAGCTTGATTCTACAAGTGTCTACTAGATATTGCACAAATCAACTTAGTTCCTTTATGTTTAAATCTGATTTCTAAACAAACTAATCATGCGTTTGTAATCTCTTCAAAGCATAGTATTTTTAGTACCCTTATTAATATAGTATGTTGAGTTTTTGTAAAGAGACGAAGACTATCCTACCGAAAATTAAGCTAAAGAATCCATGTTTTTGTTGATTATTTTTACCTTATGATGGAATCAGCGCAAAGTTCTATTGTATGAAAATACATTTTTGCAAAAAGAATTGCTTTTCAAGTGATACTATTTGTAGTTTTTTTTATAATCACTAACTACATAAACGAAACAGTAATTCTTTATTCTAGGAAAAAAAGAATAGCATATTTGAAACCTCATCAAATATAAACCTTCCTCATCAAATCATACTCAAAGTAAAAGATGTCCCAACTGTTACTATCTTGTCTCTTTTTCATGTACTCAAAAAATAATTCGAACTAAGGAGTATTTTACCCTATCATTGAGGATATTATTTGTTTTGCCAGTTCCTAGTAAACAAGTCACTCTTTTTAGTCTAGTTTCCTCAAAAACTAGATTGTTTAAAACCAAACAAAACTATTTTATAATGGAAAAAAATATGTTACACGTTACATTCCTTCTCTTTTTATATCCATTTTATACTCATATACATTGTACCATTTATATTCAAAGTATAGCTGCTATAAAATATAATATTGGAACATTTTATATGTATATTATAAGTGTGAATGGTTGTAAATCAGTACTCCTTGATATAAAGAATTCATGTAAAAAGCATGAGTTGATTTAATTTTGCATAATTTGGTACTAACCAATTCGATTATAACTGAAGTAGAGTAATGATTATAGATCATTGTATCACATGTGAATGTTGGACATAAATAATATTATGTAGCTACAAAACCCATCTATACCAAATATATACAGATAGTTCAAAAATGTTTCGTAATATAAGATTATATACTAACACTATGGTAAAACTAAAACACTAGTTAAAATTGAGGACAGCATAGTTCTTTTACCAAAGCATTTAGCTAAAAACTAAGTTTAGTAAAAGAAAATTACTGTAAAATTACTTTATTTTGTAAACTTAACAAAGATTAAATGGACTAATTGGTATTTCTTATTTTTTTGAAAATAAAATGATAATTCTTTTTACTTTTTTGCTGCCATGGCAACAACTGAAATATGTCGTTATGGAATTTTTTTAAAAAATCGTCCAGCGAATACATCTTTTCGTTTTTTGGGTTGTTTCTTTTTAAGTATCGTGTTTACAAAATGCAGCATAACATTTTTGTTGACCTAGTATTTAAACTAATTTCTTTTCTACTACATTCATTCCTGCAATTCCATTTCTTTACTTCCCGCAATAAAACATTGCTTTGTTTTTCTTGAAGTTCTTGTTGAAGGTTCAATTGAATTTCCAGTTTTGCAAAGCAACTTTTAATCGTTTCTTCTATCCTTTCGAGATTTATACAGTTGGAGTAGCTTTCTTTTGCCAGTATGATATTTTCTTCGTTAAACGTTGCAACACAGTCGCTATTTGATGAAAATATAAGCCGACACCATTCTACAATCTGTGCCGTCTTCAAAGGTCCTTCGACACTTCCATCTCGTCGTATGAATATTTCATTTTTGTCATTCACGTACAGTGAATTGATAACGTTAGGTCTTTTAACTGAAACTTCCACAACTTTCAACAATGGATCTATTGAATCGAGTTCTATTTGATCGAATGGTGATATTTTCACCGGAATGAAATCGATTATATATAAATGTGGAGCAACGTGAGGCTGGAACTTTTTTATTATATTATCAATGAGACATCTCGCTTGATCTTCTTGCTTGCGATTACAACTGACTCCGTAAACTTTACACTTATCGTCAACACCTATCATTAATCTGCCACCTGTCAATAGAATAGCTTCAATATTAAAAGTATTTAACGTTTTATCAAAATCCAGAACATTTGAATCATTTGAACAATCAATTTACAGTACTTTTGAGATACCTTAAAAACTCACCTAAAAGCATCTGTACCTAAATAAACCATTCTAGCCATGGATAACAAGCTAGTGAAATGCAATGTAAATGGGCTATAAAAAGGGTGTCCAAAAGATGTATATTGATGAAGTTGCTACTAAGAATTTCTTTTATATTTACTTATTTTTTCCTTTCGAGTATAGATTTTTACCTCTCTCTGTTTCTAACCTGCCCTGTTACTTTAAGGCTGATCTGAATATAAATCTTAAGCACAAAGAAGGCTGGGTTCTAGTATATTTTCAGCCATCTTCAATATTACCAATCTAATGAATGTAAAGGAATTATAACCCAAACATATATTTTGATTGAAAAAAAAATAAATTATCAATAAAAATCAAAGTAAGAAAATAGATAACTTGTTGGCATTCCTTTTTATATGACCATTTTCATTTATATTTATTTACGAAAAAAAACAATTTCTGTGTCAAATTAATACCTTGGCTATTCAAAAAAGCACATATATACTTTCTTATATGAGGAATTAACATATTTTTCATATATTTCCCTGAACCACGTTTATATTCTGTGACACGATCTTCAGCTTGTAAATATTGTCCAATATACAGTTCCTTTCTATATACGGAGTTGTTATCTAATTGGTTGAAGTTGTTATCTTTTTTATTAATACCAGGCGATGATTGGCTACGTTTCAATTTATTGATGTTATCATTTAACAGTAGTCTCAGATGCTTTGATTGTTTTTGTTTAAAGTTGACTCTTTTTTGTACTTGCAACTTCAGTCCTTCGCAGACGAAATTTAAATCTTCTTTATTGTCAAATTGATAGACTAGCTCTTCCTCTGTTTTATTCGATAATGTAACGAAAGCATACTTTCGTGGTGGTTTGTTCTTCGATTTCTGTTGGAATATCATAAATCTAAAATCCGGAACACAAACTTGAACGGTCGAAAACAGGTTTTGGATGTTGCTGATTAATGCTCTGGACGACACGTCGTACTTTAAGTTCCCTATAAATACGTCGTGTTTTGGTTGTCGGTGGTGTGACTTGTCGTTGTTGCAGACAGAATTTGAGATGACGATTAAACTTCGAGATTGCTTTGGAGTCGCCATATGTTTAACAGCAAAATTATGTCGCCTAAAATTTATTGTAAATTTTTATTTTTTGATCGACTGCTACAATAACAACAAATTAATGAAACTATTAAACAATTTTGTAACGGATGATTGTGTAGTGGGTTCAAACAACAAACAACAAATTAAAACTTTCGTTTCAAACAACAAATTAAAACTTACGTTTTGTAAATTGTAAAAGACCGTGAAAAACCGTGTCTTGTTTTTCGACCAAAGTATTGGCGACTGCTTTATCAAAGTCTGTCTTATTCTTGTGTTTCAGAAAAATAGAAGTATACTGAAGACCTTAATAAATCTCCTTTACATTGTTTTATGTAAATTATTTATTTAATTTACTTCATTATATTATTAAAAATATTATAAATACATATTTTTTAATTAAGATTATTTTTTAAAAGAATTTTTAGAATAATGTTTTTGAGAAATGATTTAGTCTTTATTTTGTAGTTTTGGAATGAAATTTGTGTCGCCATGTGAAACATGTAAATATCTTTGCATTTGACGTCATGATGAACAATCTACTGCACTGACGAAAAAGATTCCTTGGCACCAAAAACCAATAACAAAAAATGCAAATCTATGATCAACCACGAAATGACTTACACCTTACATCTGTAGGAAAAGGTCATGCATACAGAGCACCTCTGCCCTTTCCTCCCAATGACTTCAATGTAAGAGTTTTTTTACTGAACAGTACTCTAATAAATAATAAAAAGACAATTTTTTGTTTTTTTTTATAGATGTCAGTGTAAAAAATACTTGTAGTAGTATTAATGCAGTATGATAATCTAGATTTTAATCTACTTTTATCGTATTTATCGGTTACTGATGTTCTTGACAGAAGGGAGAAAACATATTATGTCATGTCATAAAGACTCTTTGTTCGTAATAGTAAAAATCTTTGTTGATGATGGTTGATGATATATATATATATATATAAACTTACAAACTATTAGTTCAACTTTTTACAAAGTAGGGTTGCATATTAGTTAAATAATTCAATTTTTCCTTAGAGATCAGTAAACGGAAGTTTACCACCACTATTAAATGAGCGATCTGTGAAAGACTTTTATATCACAACAACTGGTTCAGCACATGATTACAAACCTTCTGATACTTTGCTTAAAAACGATATTTACAAAAAAGCTGGAGGTCACTGGAAAGTTTCATATAATGATGATACCAATAGAAAGGTAATTTTAGTAAATCACAGTTTTAGTAAATTGAAAAATAAGTGTTGTTTTTATATCAGTTCCAATTTTGTCAACATTTAAATGTTGTTATGTTATAGATTCAAGTCAAACCACAAAGAAAACAATTGACAATGTCGAATCAGTCAACTGAAATGAAGTCGCAATACGACAACAAAAAAGGAATTAGTTTGGAAAGCAGATTTTCCAATGATTTAAATCTTCATATGGTACAGGTCAAGCCATTAAAAGTAAGAATCCTGTGTTTTACTGTTGTTTTTGAAAATTCATAATTTTAGATAAGATAAAGTTAAGATATATATTTATCTATATATTATCTATCTATATTTATAAGATACAGGAAGATAAATAGGTGTCTGGCAGGCTAGATCTAATAGAGATCTAATTAAATATAAATCTTTAAGATACAGTGTAACTTGTGTTCCTGACATAGTTGAGTATAGTTTTTGTAGATTAAATTCTAAAATGTTTTATTTTATTGTAGAAATATTTTAAATTCCAAAAAATTCCTATAAAGTCATGTCATGAATATGCTGTCAAAAAGTTAACAGTGTAACATGAAAATATGAAAAACATATTAATTAGATATGTTGGTAGCTTATGTTGATTTTCGAAGAACATTAGAACCTGGTCTATAGTTATTTTTAGTTGTAGTTAGATGTTTAGTGAAATATCACAGTGATTATTTTTATTAATTGATCCAAAATATGAAAATAAAAATAGTGTTAGTTGCTTTAGTTTCTGGCATTTTATCACTATAATTTTATGAATATTTATTTTTAAATTTTTAGTGATTTGTGGTTCCTGTGTGTGTTAAAAAAATGTTTTTTATTTATCCAAATGAAATAGGGACATTAAGAAGACTAATTTACAGAAGTAATTAGATATTTAGTTTTTATAAAACTTTAATATTCATAGTCATTGGTTCCATCCACTCAGCGTAATGTTCAAGATAGAGGTGTCCTAAATTACCATGGCGATCTGTATTTAACAACTACTAACAGAGATCATCGACCTTTCTCATTGTAAGTATTAAGTAAATGTTGTTTAACAATATTGAAGGTGACAACTTATGCTCATATTTTAACTTCATTGAAACTTTTGTTCTATATCCTTGCATTTGTGTTTATTTCACTATATGGAAGGACAGCTAATCCTTCAAACATTCAAAATTAAATTTCGAACCAGGTGGCATTTGTGTTTATTTAACTATGTGTTTTTTAAATTATTTGGAGTTTAATATTGTATGTATGATATTAAACATATACTCATTCGTAAATGAACATACTCATACTCATATACTTGTGTGATCCTGTTTCATATTAAATCGGCTATACATTCATTATAGTAAAACATTTCGTTGATTTTTTAGAGGTGATCAACAGAAATATCCTAATAAAGAATATGGTACATATTGGGAATGTGAAGGCTATCCGAAATCTTGGGGTCATGGATCCAAACAAAACCCATTGCCCCCTGATTCAGTTATAAGAGAAAAAGGACCGATGCGAGACCCAATTTGGTTTAAAACAGCTACTGCCATACCAAGGATACCAAAACAGTTACAATATGTGCCTAACTAGTATGTTTAATATCTAATATAGTGTTATTACAAAATGCCTATGTATGTTTTCTTCTCAAAAATCATCATTTTTATAAGATGTTAGATATTCTTCTTATTATGCATAACTCATGGAGATAAAGTGTAAGTTTCTATAATGGTGTTTATTTATATATACAAAGTACTGTTTTATACATGCACGACAGTATAAGAATTTATGTATTTGAAATTTTGTATTTCGTAGATTTATTTAAAAACAAAATTTCATATTTTTTCTGTAACTTACTGGATATTCATCCTAGATATAGCGTCCTTCATTCACAACTACATAAATTTACTAATTCAATAAAATCTATATTGTCTATTTAGTCCTCATGATTGAAAAAGCATTGTTGATTGTCAAGCTTTTAACATTCATTGTTCACTAAAAGTTTTCTCTTTGAAGTTTTTGCTCTATAGAAAAGTGAAGCTTTTTTCTAGCGTATTGTTAAGAAAATTTTCTATAGATTTTTTTACACAATAGTTAGGTTTGATAATATTGCATTTTTTATGGTATACTGTATGTGTATATTTTTTTTTTAAGTGGTATGTTATCTGAAGTATCTGCTAATTTTAAAGACATACCAATCAATAAACGGCGTTCATTGTATGAACCTTTGGCACCTACACCGTGGGATCTAAAAAGTAAGTTAAATGTGTTTGTGTTATATTACATGGATGTATTTTATGACAAGGATACAAAACTTACAGTTCATATTAAACTCTAGATACTATCAGTTGTGTCATTTCATAATGAAAATAAAAGTTGGTTTTTTAAATTATTAAAATTTAAATTAAACTGGTCATTTCATTGTATTCCGGCATTTTTTGTTTTTCAATTTTTCTCTTGTTAGTTGTTTTATCACTAATTTGCATGGAATGCCATCCATATCATTATTTCTAAAGTCAATTTTGAATAGTCTCTTGGCGAAACTAGCTTTACCATTTCAATTAATACAGACTGGAGACTGCAGGATTTATAAATATTTGTTAAAGTTTACTAGATTGTTATGCAGAGCTAGCTAGCATTATAAATTCCTATGGTTCAATGTTCAGAATGAATCAGCTGCTACCTGTCTTCAGATGGTACTAGAGCATATGCTATTTTGAATCCTAATTTTTATTTCTTAGCCACTTGATCACAGCCACTATTGTCTGTAATAAAAATGTTGTCAAATTCACCATGTGCAGTCTAATGCCTTCTTCATCAAACTTTTTATCACCTATTTTTATTCCTACACTGATGTGAAATCAATCAATGACATTTGAAGGTCTTCTTTTGTTGTTGTTCGCTTTAGTAACAGTGGCTTTATTGGAACTTTGTTGTTGCATATATAGTATATTGTTGTAGTGCACGTTGTAATTGTTGCACGCGCTGTTGTTGCTGCTTTTGTTACCGAAGTTGCTCGAAATATTCTGTGCGAGTTGTTAACTTTCCTTTTACAAGAGTGTAGGAGCAACCTTACCTAATTGATAGATTACTTGCATGATCCATTTTCCGTGCAATGTAGTAGTTTGTAGTAGCGTTCGAGCCGAAGCGCATTTGGTAGAGCGATAGCACTAGAATTAAATGATCGTAGGTTTAAATCCCGTCTGGTTCGAAATTTAATCTTGTAGCTTCAATGCGAGTTGTTTTTATCCTTAATGATGGATTTTGAGTTCATTTTAAAAAAAAGTTTGGATTTAATATTAACAATTGATTAAATTGCAGCTTAACTTAATAAATACAGTATACCTGCTAAACAGCCTTCATACGCATGTTAATTAGAAATAACCGCGTGTAAGCCTTAGGTATGGTATGTAATTATTTAGTTTATAAGATGTAGGGATGCCGACTTGAAGTGCATACTCATTTTGAGGAATTGAAATTGTTTTTTTTTGTGTTCTGGTTAAAAAGGTCAATCATTCGCGACTAAAAATCAAAGCTGTATTTCCTGGTTGCTTATGTATGTTGAAAAAAATGTGTTTTCTATAAAATCTTGGTTAAAAAAAATATGATGGCTTTTATTTTTTTCTTCTTTTTATGCGTTTAAAACTTATATTGATCGTTTTATCTAGGTCCCGGTAAAGATGAGATTTATGCTGTACCAAAAATGTATGATACTGAGTACAAAACTATTTGCAAAGGCTGTACTGTTCTTGTATGAAAATATATCGTATTTTGTAAATACAGTGTTTCCAATGCTGAATACCCTATGCGACGTTGTGATTTTAATTTGATTATATACATGCCCATATACATTTGAAGCTTTTTACTTTTTTTTGATTGGTTATGCTTTGAAAAGTGCAAAAAATACTCTTTTATTTTATTTTAATTTTTACTCCAATGTCATTATGTTTTAGAATGTCAGTTTCTTAACCAGACCTATTTAACTTGGCACTTTCCTGTCTTTTTTTCTACTTTGTGGAAAATTGTCAAAAGTCAACTGTATGAAAGAAATTTTATGAGATATTGATTTTTTATTTTTGTACAATCTTAGTACAAATTTTATAGTTAATGTTAAATGGTGTATCAAAAAAGAATTTAGTTTATGCATTTAGCCTGACTGTTACGTTGTTTTAAGTTATAACTTTTAACAAAGAACATTGTTTCACTTCTAGTGTGGGTTTTTATATTCTTTATAGATAGGAGATATCGTATTGGAAACGTATTTTTTTTTTTTTATTATGCACTGTTGATTTTATAAATATTTTGTAAATATAAAATAACATTTATATATGAAATGATGGTTCTATATAATATTTATTGTAGAATTAATAAACCTTTTCGCTATCCTTTATAAACGGTCTTACAGTTTCGTGACAGGATCCTTTAAATACATAACTACTTTCACTACCATGTGAAAGTCTGATGTTGTTTCGTGAATTTGATTGAGATTTTTGTTTTTATATAAAAATTGCTTTGATCTTTATTATATCTTCGGTAGTTGGATTTGTTATCAGTTTAATATTGATTATAATCAATTGGGGTTTGTTTATAAAAACATGAAAAGGTATCAAATGTTTTGTTTTATTTTATAATTTACAAGCTATAAACTTATATTTTCATGGAGCTACTTTTGTTTCTCATTACCTGAGAATCTATGAAAACGTTTAATTAAGTAATGAGATAATATAAATTTTATAATGCAAACCTTTTTTGCCCCAACCTTTTTCCCTCACTGGATCTGGTTTTTATTTACAATAAAACTTCTCTTTTAAAATAAATACGGTTATAATGTTTTTAGTAGCTATGTTTTATGTCATATTTACTTCTACAAGGAGAGACGCAAAGAATTATTTTGTTTTATATATTTACTGTTATTCTGTAAGGAGTGTATTGAAGTAAGTGTCGAAAGCTCTTAACAATAGTAAACAATGCGTTATCCTTATGCCTTAGGTAGAATTGTAAGATATACTTTAGTTTCTAAACCAAAATATAAACTGATTTCGATCACGTCAAAAGAGCGACATCAGGGAGGAATTACAGCATCAATCTAGGGATAAATTACGTTTCTTTTTGGTTGGTTTTTTTTGTGTATATTCGATAAAAAAAAAAAGCTTTCGGACGTCTTAGAGGACTTAAATTATTGTTTCTATGGATAGTATGCTAGTAATCTTTTGATCAAGAAAATTATTTAAGTATAAGTTTAAGTGGTGTGCTAAATCATATATAATCATAGGTGATATTGAATTGACATGATATTATTTCATCTACGTGAGCCTTATTACTAATAGAAAAGACAAAATAGATTGAAACGTTCAGATTAGAATGGTCGAGTTAAACCGAGTACAAAAACTGTTCTACTGTATTGCAAGTAATTTCTACAAATACATCAAATAAATGTAAATGTGCTTTAGAAGTAGCCATTAAGAATTAAAGAATTTAATATTAGTTTACAGATTTTTTTTTCTTAATAGCTTGCCCGCTATCGTAAATAGTAAAATATCAAGTAGTTAAATATCATGGTAAAATATCAGATCTTTAGGCTGCTACATAAGTACTTGTGAGAAATGGTATTAGATTTTGTCACCCTAGTTCCATTTCACACCTGCGAAAGTCATTAGTAGTAAAACTAACATATTGTCTCGAACTATGTAAGCTAAACAATTAGAAAGTCGAATCTCAATGTAGATATGCATTAAAATCACTTTTTAACATTTCAAAATACAGTAGAAATTACCTCAATAGCATACTCAATATACCAAAAGCATCTGTTACTTTAGAAAATAATAAACTTAAACTGTTTACCCGACTTCTTAGGAATAATTACACGCAAAATATCCTTACAAAGCTAGCTGCTGGTGTTACAAATAATTCATTTGTACATGAAATATTGGTTTTTATGCTCAAACTTAAATATAAAATTTTCTAAGCTGATAATCGAAAGAAAATTACCTAGGTACTGAATTTCTAATGAACAACTACCCGAGGGAAAATTGCAGCAATTTGAACATAAGAGGCTCCCCGAAAAACTGCAAGACATGATCGACTACCTGATCGAGTGGTATGATAAATTTTGAGAAACATTTACCACAAGTATTGTACTTTTATAAGATGGTTAAAAAGAAAAAGAAAATTTTCAAGTTAAATATATGAACTCATTTAAAAAAACTCTGAATATTTTTAATAGCGGATCTGTAATGATTTTTTCTGTCTGTTACTATTCGCTGTCTATTACTTTCCGATCATGAAAATAGAAAAGACAGAGAATAGTGATAGACAGAAAATATCACCACAGATCCATTCTGGATACTTAAAGATTTAATAGCCTCGGTCCAAGTCCCTTGAAAATGTGATTTTCTTGAATATTTTTTTTTATTATTATTTATTGTCATGTATGATATTGTTACATTGTGGAAGTTATGTTCATTTTGGCGGGAACCATTTGGCGGGGGAAGTGTTATCAATGACACAAGAAGTGAATAAATTGTCAGTCCTTATCATAAAGTATTCTTGATATCACCTAAGAATAACAAACAAAAGACATGTTAACATGAAGGCACTAATTTCTAAACCAATTCACATATTACTCACAGCTTCATCGTTACATCAAAGAAAAGTTTTTAAATCGATTGTATTTTAACACGTCCTTTGAAATTAATGAAACGGTAATTCATATTTTGTTTTTACATGAAATTTGATACTAATGCATGGTTTAAAATCGTTGACAGAGTAAAGTCAATCCTCCTCGATTCTTAGCCTCTGGTGCATGAATGATTTCTATTCAATTAATAGCTTTAAATTGTACTTTAAAAAGGTTTGCTTTGAAGTATCTTGATAAAGAAATGTCACGAAGGTATATGTTTTTAACTTTTTTCTGTTGAATGTTATTTTTTTTATCCTTTTTGTAAGTAATTAATTTCATCTACCTGAGGGGACTTATTTAATACTTTTAGTACTTTCAAGTCTCCTTTTGTAAAACGACCAAAAAATATGTATTGTATAATGTTGAGGAACATACTTGTAATTACTCTCTCTCTTTTTATGAACAGCCTCGTGGTAATTAAAGAAGAAAAAACCTTAAAAGTAGGGTGCTCAATTTAAATATAACTATCTCTATTTCCTATGTTGTTTTCCTCTTGTTGAGTCATAAAAATATAATAAGGAACTTGTTATTTTTATAACAAAAAAAACTTTTACTTAACAACAAAAGTTATATTTTTCAAGATAGATCGATAGCTTGAAAATATGGTGTGAAGTTAAACAAGTTTCCAAAGCATATACATTGTCTCTAGAGTGGCCAAGAAAATTTAATTATTTTCTTTATATTTATTGGATGCATATTTTGGATAGCAAACTGGTAGCTATCTACACAACCAAGTTACGTTGTTTGCAGTTTCAAAGCATCCTTTTTTATTTGGAATAATTAAGTAAAACAAAGCCATATATCCAACTTGTTGTTATTAGTGAGTTGTTGTTTTTGTTGCTTGTTGTTTTTGTTGGTATTGGTTTTAATTAAAAAATAATTTGCTCAATGAAATTTATTTAAGTACTTTTCAAAGTCCATTTAAAGCATACAACACATACATATCAAATCGTTTCACACTTTCTTTCATAAAACAAATGAAATTTAATAAATGGAAATATGAGTATTATTTTTTTTCGTGTAGCAGTAGGGAACATAAAAACAAAACTATTTTTACTTACCAGCTTCTCAGCTGATTTTAATAATTGTCGGTCTATATGTGAAAGTATTTTTAATATCAAAAATAAAAGAGATAACTGATATTCAAATGAGTTGTTGATGAATTGTCTGTCGCCCTCATTAGAAACGTAACATGGTGATATAAAAACGGATAAAAGTTAAGTTCAAAAAGTTTTCTTGTAAGATCAGTAAGTAAATTGAAGTAAGTGATATTAGTTGTTTTTTTTATTGATACGCCATGCTCGTCCCTCTGAAATAAAGATACATCAAAGCAGTCATCATTGCTCAAATAGTGGAAATATTCAAGTGAGGTAGGCGAAAACATTTTGTTAGAAATTCACTAAGAATATAAAGATTCTCATACTTCTAACAAACCATTTATTTGATGTTTTTACGCGGTACTAAATTGAGAACAGCTAATTAAAAACACTAACAATAAAATCATGAACAAACGTATTGCAAAAAACTCTTAAAAAAACATTGTTTGATAAAAACTGGTCGATCGGGGACCTGCTCTCTCCGTATGTCATTTTTATTCTTTTTGGTGATAAAATGTTTTGTCTGCCGCCCTTTCATGTCACAGTAAATTCCCATCACTTAAGCTAGATGTTCTTGAATTGACATTGCAGATATGGGTTTATGTAATAATAAAGTTTCATTTTTTAATTATGTTCAAAAATCTAAATTCTTAACAACTTTATCATTTTTATTAAACAGTCTTTTTCTAAGGAGATTAGAAATTAACGAAATTTGCTTTTGTGTCGGTGTTGAGATTGTATAGTTACTTAAATGTTTCTACTATTATTTATCTGCAAAAGTAAGCGGTATTTCACAAAATCCTAAAAAATTGCATTGGCGTCAAATATTGAGATATCTATCTCGAATACAAATCTTTCTATATTTAACATATCGAATTGAATATGATTTAATCAAATGAAGTGTATACAAAAAATGTAATGGCCGTTTAGTGAATACTACTTGAAGAAAAAGCGCAATGATATTTTTCAACTTTTAAGAAACTGGATTTATAGCTACAGCATATATTTTGAAGAGCATTATTCATTTTATAAATAAATCATAGCGTTACAGAAGAAAAGTGCTACTTCTGAACTGTATATTATCTTACTATGTATGATAAAACCTACAACCTTAACAAATACAATCAATACTCGACTATTGTAGTATTCTACTAATTGCACTGGTAGCATATGCACAAAAAATATCAACCAAAAATACTAACGAATTACCCACTTATACAGCAGACCAGTAATCTAACCAATCAGTAATTTAGCTTACCCAAACTAAATTCGAATACAAAATATCGGCAAAAAAGATTTTATGAATGGCATATGGAATATGACATTTACAGATTGGTAGATTACAAAATATTGTTCTCGCAAAAATGTTAAGTTTTCATTACGTAACATTTGGAAATTTTCGAAGTGTTGGCTCGTAAGAAGATTGTAGTAAACTGAATGCAATAACTTGAATAAGCAGTCTCGTATGAAGTATCTGCCGAGCAGTTTTAATATTTCTATCAAGTCAGTATGTCTATTTGATAACATCTTCATTTAAGGAAATTTACTATGACATAAAATGGCCGCTGTTAAAAGCATAATAATAATGCTTATTGTGAAGCCACTTTTTATCAAGAAATTTTAAAAAGAAATGAAGAGGACATTTTGCAAGGATCAGAACAACCATCTTCTGACTACTATTTTAAAGCTTTTATATATATATATACATACAACTGAAACATGTTTTCTCCCGTTATTTTCCCACACTATTTTTGTCCCGTTCCATGACTGCCTAATTTTGTCATTTAAGTTATTAGTATACAATTATTTCTAATATACAATTTCCCGTAAAAATAATGAAAAATATTTTTTTATTATGATAGGCCTTTCCATTAATTATTTATACCGTTTTAAAACGAGGCGAAACTTGTAGTAATACCCATGTGGGTAATAAAGTGTAATGGTATTTATTCGTCTTTAATTGCAGTTAAATACTAAAAACGTAGTTTTGATAGTTTTACTAAAAGTTTCGCCTCGTTTACATACAGTTTTTCTCTCCTACGCAGACATTAACGAAAAGGTCTATTGCTAATATAATATCTGAATATATGATTACTTCTGTAATAAAATTATCCCTTCTATTAAATTGTCCCTACAAAAAGTTCATCTCTGTAATATGTTTATTCATGTAACATGATATCTCTATAATACTGTCTCTTAAAAATGATCATCTCTGTATTACGATTATCTCCTTGATATGATTATCTCGTTATTATGATCATCTCTATAACATCTCGGAATGGAAATAAAAATATTTTAATTAGTAAATGTTTGGTTTTTAACGTATATTTTGATATCTTTAGATTACAATAATGTTGTCAGCAAATTTGACAAACGACTCCACCCTCCATCATACAGTTAACTCCACGTGTACATTAAAGTTCCACGACATCGTGTTGTTAATATTGTACTCTTTCGTGGTGTCTATTGGTATATTTGGTAATGGGGTTATATGTTATGTGTTCACCATGTTGCAACGCAAACCAAAAACCGTAACCGAAACACTTATCTTATATCTGGCAGTAACAGATTTATTAGCATCGGTTTCTACTCCCATATTTATGTATTGGATTATAACCTGTAATTCAAAGTGGCATTTTGGGATTCTGGGATGCAAGGTGATTCCGCTATTTAGCCGATTTTTTATAAATATATCGATCGGAATAATTCTCATACTTGCCATAGATAGGTGCAGGGCTATATACAGTCCGTTTAAAGGACAAATAAGCAAGCAATATATTCACGTCGGCATTTTATTGACAATAATATTATCTATGCTGTCTGAAACTTATTATATACATGCTTTAAACATTGTCGATGGTAACTGTTCCCCGCGCCCCCTGGATAAAGCTATGTATCATAAATTCACTATATGTATCTTGTTGCTAAGGGGCATAATCTACATACTTGTTTGTACAGTTACTACGTCTATCATTAGAAGAACACTACGGAAGCGGGGAATATTTATAACCGCATCTGCTTGTAAAGAAAAACATGAACACAACCGCATTGTACGCTTAATTATGGTCATGCAGGTAGTGTTTTTATGTTTAGTGCTTCCAAGAGATATACTGCATATCATATTTTCACTGTCGTGGATCGATGGAGACGGAATCCCCTTCTCAGAAAGTCTACAGGTCCTGAATGAGTTCGTCAAGTTACTTCAGACAGCGAATTGCTGTGCGAATGTATTCATATATTCAAAACTGCATGATAGGTTTCGCGAAAAGATAAGTGAATCCATATTTAGTTTATTCTCGCATAAACGAAGAAGTAATAGTCTAACGTTGGAAACGTTCGCAAAATAACATGAATGTTGGAGATACAAATTGAAGCTAACAATGTAATATAGAGATAAAAATCGTACTAATAAATATGGAGATAAATATTTCAAGTAACAGATGGAAGCCAAAAAGATTTAAGGATTAAAACTTGCTGTTAGAATTGTAACTCCGTTAACTTGTGGCGAACAACCAATATGTATGTGTACTTTGTTGTTTATGTCAGCATTACGTAGCACCTGCTGTTTTGTTGTTATTGTTGTTGTTTTGATCTACCCATGTGTTTTCCATCATGAACATAAG
Organism: Aglantha digitale; assembly: GCA_031471615.1. Lineage (NCBI taxonomy): Eukaryota > Metazoa > Cnidaria > Hydrozoa > Trachymedusae > Rhopalonematidae > Aglantha > Aglantha digitale. Next base: position 30,035 of record JAUELD010122489.1, on the reverse strand, counting down.
ACAGACTGGAGTGATTTTCTATAATTTGCATATTTAAATATAGGCGACAATTAATTTTTCCTAATGAATTTCTAAATCTGAGTAAACCTACTCTAACCCTTTTGAAAGTATGCTTGTAAAACTCAAATACAAACTCTAAGATAAGATATTCGTTAATCCGATCATATTACCCAGTCGCTATAGAGTTATCGGAATACACTGATTCGCTGGATTTAAACTTTTTGTATTCCTTCCTACGCGATATTTATTTCCACTTCTATTTCAAATAGACAACAACGGGACTTAACCCAAATCTTACCTGAGCTGATAACAAAGAAGTTTATAATTTGAGATAATTCCCAGTTTACATTTAAACATTTATTTTAAAAACAAGAATTTTTTTATAGGTCTATTTGAAATGATTTCTCAAAGGAATCTAAAATAATGACTTAAAAATTTGAAAAAAACTATAAATTTTTACTGCTCTATGGGGAGCTTCTGATGAATATAAATTGTATTAAGATCAATCATCCGGTACTAATTCATATACTTTGGTTATAAAATTTACAAGTAAGTTTCGATTGTCTTAGTACATCGCGTTGAAAGAGCTGTAAGTTAAGTTTTTGTGTATTTATTTTGTATATCTATATATATAACTGAACGAGCATATTTTGTTAGTGGTAACTTATTACAAACAAGAATAACTAAGAATTAAGTTTAATTATTTCATTTCTACATTGATCAAGTTTACCAAACTAAAATGGGAAAGTAATTCATATAGCAAGACATGAATAACTCATATAAGGATTTTTTGTTAATATGCCTTCATAATTAGGGTTATGGCTTGGGGTCAGGGTCAGGGTTAGGGCTAGGGTTAGAGTATTTTATGTGATTTTGATGTTTACTTTTATTTTTAAGGTTGAAATTTTTATGTGATCTTGCTATGTGAACTATAATGTCCTAAAATGCTTTTACATCAGATAAAAAATCTTTATTTTTGTTTATATCAAAACTATATATTCGACTGAACTTTTAGTATGCCCGAAATGATACTTTTTATGTATGTTATGTTTTTAAAAAGTGTACAATATATATGTATAAATAAATTAAAGTAGGTAATATTTGATAATATAATATTTGCATCACTTTTATTTTATATTCTCTGCTTTATACTTTAGTTTAAACCCGACTAAATGAACGGTAGTGGTTGAGATTTAGCCTATCCTTTGAATAGTGTCGTAAGTTTTACTACACTTAAAACGACGTTGCTTTGCGATTTAAAAATGATTTGAGAGATTTTATAGAAAAATATTGTGCTGAACTTTAAGCTACGCCTGTTTCATTATTATATCTTTTCTCTACCATAAAGATTGAAGTATGAAGTAGAAGAAAGTAAAAATTAAAAATTGAATTCAAATAATTGTTAGCTCTGCCATTTGCCTTTTGCTTTACCTTAGCAAGATAAGTGTTATGATGGGATATATTAAAATGTAATATCGTTACCTTACTTATTTTCTGCTCAGCAAGATGATTAACTCAGCTGAAACAAGAAAAAAACTTAAAAGTTGCTTCAAAAATTTCTAGATTTGCCAACTCTAAAAAGATACAACTTATTGATACCATAGTCTATACTTCTGAGATGAGCTGAGAGACTTGAAGATTCCGTCTGTAACATATATTGTACTAACACATATCTAGCTTGACTTTTTCATATTATTTGTTGACTTTATATTGCTGGTATACAGATGTATTTACGCTTGCATGATTCGTACAAATTAAGATAATGAGCATTTATGTTTTAACAGCAGTCAGTGACTAATTAAGGGAAAAGGTATTGGTCCAATTTCTTATTTCACCAATGTTACGTTAGTGTTACATTTGCGCTTCATACACCGCTCACATGACAAGCTCAAATAGTCGAAGGACGAAGGACCACAAACCTTGCGATAACGATTTGAATTGACCTATTCCCCGTGCCACTCCCAGTTAGAAGGATCAAGTCAAGAAGGAAATATCATTGATATAAACGAAGAGGTGTCTATAGGTTAAGAATAATCCTTTTTCTACCGTAAATACAACAAAAAATTTTTTAAAATAGTTAATGACACCGCAACTTTAAGAATATTTTTTTGCAACCTACGAAAGAAAAATAAATATATAAAAATTAACTCAATAATGCTTAATAACTAACTAATCAAATTAACATATTGATAAACGACCAGGGAATTTTAAGAGGTGCCGCACATAACAAAATATACGCTAGAGACAATCAAGGTCTGATAAACTTGTTTTTATTTGTTTCTAGGCAACTGTGCTGAAAAGGGGAAAATATTATTGAATTGTAGCTAGTTAAACTTTATACTAAGAACTTTTAAACTGTAAATGTGAAAAAAGTTCGTTAAGTAAGATAAATTATACATATAATAAATAAACATATAGCTAAACATGTTCTAGTATTTGATTTGTTTTCTAAAAGATGAACCTGCTTTGAGAGTAACTTTGACAATAATAATTTGATTGAAACAATCAAATACCAAATTAAATCATTGTTTTTTGCCCTTATTTGGTATGGCCTTTTTCGTAACGCTATGTGATGTAGGGAAAGTGGGAGAGGACAAAAAATACCTGCTTTCCTCGAGAACACTGATATTTTAATGCACTCTCATGAGACAGATTATGTAAAGTAGGCTCCTAAAACAATTTTCAAAAAGGTATTAGAAAGAAAAAGTTGAGTAGATCTAGTATTAATGTTGCATTGCTCAAGTGTTATGCTTAAAATAATAAAAATGACGATGATGAGAATAAAAAAATCAAGCCGACCTACGGACTAAAAGAATTTAAAAAAATGAAGAATAAATATAGGTCGTCATTTTTTCGGTAACAGAAGTATCTACCAATAATCTTACCTTTTGAAACTCTTAAAAAATAAAACTCACTTCTTGAAAAACTTGTCAAAATTAATTTCTTGGCATAAACTTGTTTACCCATTTTTGAGTTATTTTGGAACTGTATTTATTTAATGTTTAATATATTTCAGCCACCATGTGTTTGCAAGGTATATCGATTATCTTTTGTTGCGTTGCATTATGGTTAATAACGTCATCAGCATCATGGTTAGACGATACCGTCAGCGAGTTGAATCATCTGCTCGATAAAGAAAGTATGAAATACTTTGACGAATTTTATCAAAACAAAAATGAGAAACTCGAAAAAGATAGACATTTTGAAAGGTAAACAAACTTTCGCTTTGCAGGGTTAAGAACATTTTGACGATAAATATGTGAGGTTGTTGCTACGAGGTCTTTTAAAAACATTTCATCAAAAACCTATTTTTGGCAGCACCTGCTTTTATCGTTACTATAAAATTAAAGAGATAAACCCTTAACCTAACCTACACTTTAACTTAAGAATGTCAAAGTACTATCTTCAACACCTAATAGATTTTTCATTATTATCTGCGAAGGAGAGAAACATTGTTTGTAAATGAGGCGATGCTTGTATGTATAGTATATTATATTGTATTGTATAGTTACTTTTTGAGTGTAATTAAAAATTTATAGGTAAATAACCTACATAGGTATTACTACAAGCTTTGCCTCTTTTAAAACGGCACAAATAATCAATGAAAAGGTCTATAGGTTACGAGAAATGAAAAAATCATAACAATTTTCGATAAAAACGAAATAAACGAGCTCTATCAGTGACAGTGTATTAAAAGCTATAGGTTAAAGCGTTACACGTGAATACTTTTTACGGTAGTGTAAGTGGTAAATACAAAACCATGTAAGCATAATAGAGTCTAAACATTTGAGATATATATCTAGAGTCATAGCGTACGTTAAGGGAATACTCAATTTTGACTTGTGACAAATGAACAATACACGCCTTTCAAAAAACATTGAAAAAGGATTGGATTTTAGAGATCAAGATAGATCTAACCTCGATCTGTGCTAATGGATAGAGATAGCTAATGATACCTGTATTTCCAACGTTATTCTCGTTTTTAGAAATACGTTTTGTAAACGCATGTCTGCTTTAAAAAACACGAAGAATTCGAAATTATTGTTTTAGCAGTCTATAGACATTCAAATCATTTCCCAAAGGACTTTTAAAGTCAATAAATTTTTTACCTATTCAATATAATGTTAACCCCAATTGAAACCGTGTTGAAGCTTAACTGGTTTGAATATAGACAAGGACTTTTTTGCCTCACAAACATTTTGCAACGATAACTTGAGTTATGTATGTGCAAATGTGAAGATTTTTCGTGACTCAAAAGTTTAAATCTTTTTTCCGCTCCCTCAATCCAGTGGTTCATCAATCCAATTTACCATCAATCCAGTGGTCCATTAATCTAGATTTCAAGGAAAAGTTAAAAATAAAAAGAATATCAACTAAATAACTTTTGAACGGAGACGAAAGCCGTAAATTTTTCAAAATGGTTTCAAACATAAACAAAACAGCCTATAAAGTTTTCAAATTATGTTCTTAAAATCATCTGCCACATTTCTACTAAAGCTCTAAAAGCTCTAAATTTCTCGTATTACAATAACCTTGAGTACATATTAGGTAATATTGGTAATACACATGTGCGTGTGGCATCGATATTAATTTTAATGTTAGCATCATTTTCTCTATAAGTGGTCATTATGACAATTTAAAAAGTCACAATTGCTAAAACAGACATGTGCAGGAGCATTTTTTTATTTATCAATACACTCTCCAATCTTTCAATCTAGTGACCACTACAGCCTCACGCATCAGGTAGATCATAAGCGATCAAGAAGATCGAATGTGAATATGGATATGGCAAACGCAGCAAGAAAGACCAGCAACAGAGAAGGTACGCACTTTTAACCCTATTTGGTATGGGCTTTTTCGTAACCCTATTTGGCATGGGGAGCAAAGAAACCCATATTTTTCTCGAGAACTATAACAGCTTTTGTTAAAAGTTTAGAACATGAAAATATCAAAGTTGCTAAAATAATACGAGATGTATGGATAAAGGTCTTCATTAAGTGGTCTAATCAGCATACTTGCTGTTGAATTATGTGCCAACAAAACTGTATCCCATTTAAACTTTATCAAAACATATCTTTTATTCAGAACTACTGCTTCAATCATCTATACCGTTTCAAACATTATCGTCGATATTTCGTCCTGAAGATATTGTACCTATCCTAATCGAAGAGAATTCTGGGAATGCTTTTGACATTGAGCAGCCTTTACTTTTCGCCATTGCAAACAACGTGAACGAAAGTGGCGGCTACGAATCTTTTGTCTCTATTCTTAGTTTCAATGTTACGTCGTTTGAGTTCAAAGTACACCAACAGTTACCTGAATATGCCCCGTACGAAATCGAAGCTTTCAGTGGACTAGTTAGTCAAGGAGTCCATAAACACTTTTTAGCGGTGTCAGGTAAGTAGAGTGCTATAGTATTCACGTGTTACGAAGGTGCATATTGCATTATTAATTACGCCTTTTTAATTTAAATTAATTAAGGTGCATTGTTCAAAAACATAAGTACAGTTTTTTTATGATATTAAAGTCAGCTTATGACATCTTTATGGAAGGGTATTTTCATTGATGCTATTGTCAAAAGCAAATGACGAAAGGTGTAAAATTCTTACTGTCAAATGAGCTCAAACTCCAATATGAGCGAAAACAATCAGATATCCGTTGAATACATGCAGTAAATGTCTAGTTTCGTGGATAGGAGAAAAGGAAATGGGACATTATTAAGCAAATTAATTATTGACACGATGTTTATTTCTTTTTAAAGGGTATCTTCCTGACAATTTAAATGCTAACAAAAATACTAAAGTCTCGATTTACCAAATCGGACCAGCTCCAGAATTTCAATTCTCAATGGTACAAATCCTACCTATCCAGAACGTAAGGGCTCTAAAATACATTGAAATAGCGCAGACCACCTATTTGTTGGTGGGTATTTACTTTCAAGACATTGCTACCATTGGACGTCGCTTTTCCTCTGCAAGTCAAATTAAGGTTCTAAGGTACGAACCTTTGAGCAATTACTTTCATTTTCATTCAAGTTTGCCAGGATCTGGGATTGTTGATTTCGAATGTTTTAACGCTGGTTCTTTAACCTACCTAACTGTGGCGAATTACCATGACGACTTCAAAAGTTTAGATATCTTCTCGTACGTATACGTATATAAACCGCTAATCCGTGCATTCGAACTGACGCAATATCTGTCTACACATGGAGCACGTGACATGGAGCATTTTGTTTTAGCCAATGAGAACTATCTTGTGGTGGCGAACGAAGGTTACGGTCAACTAGATAATATAACTATGACAGCGCCTTCTGATGTTTATAAATTGCGAAATGGACGTTTTGAGTTGATACAAAACCTGGACACTTCCGGCGCTGTTAAGTGGAAGAACATTCCCGTACCGAACTGTAAACAAGACGTATTGCTAGTGTACGCTGATCAACGCAACAATATCGACCAAGTAGGAATTTACTCTTTTTCACACCAACAGGAAATTTTCAGCGCCGTTCCTTTTTCAATATACCATTCAGAGATGGTTAATTCGACATTTCGACCGGAACCGTTGTCATTAGGAGCGTTCCAAACACAAGATTCTGTAACAGGTGCCTTCAGTTTGTACGTTGTCATAGGAGCCAATGATACATCACAAGCAAGCACTATTTATAAGTTAAGTTATGACGTCATATTAACGGATAGTCCAATGGATGCGTTTCAACGGCACGTAGAGGATGAACTAGCTAACTTGAAAGGCGCTATAGACGATGTTAAAAACTTACTGAACGAAGCCGATTTTACTTTGAACGATGCTGTGACTATCACAGGGAACGAAAGTATCACCGGAAAAAAGACATTCGTGCAAGATCTTTCACTGAAATTTGCAGATATCAACACTTTGAATTTAACAACTGGCAGTATACTCTACCGTTCCAACAATACTTCTTATCGACTTCGACCAGAATTGGGAGAAGAAGTAAACGTTCCAAGTTTACATGCGAATGTTACAAACGCTAAAAACTTTATCGACACAGTGGTAGCAATCCAAGATCAAATAATGCAAGTGGACAAACAACAGAACATTACAGGCTCGATTACTTTTAATAATGTCGCCACCGATGAACTACTGTCTATCAAAGGTGACATATTAATCCTCGACGGAATGATTAATCAAGTCAATATCACGGATTTAGCAGCAGATGTAGTTCTAAAAAACAAGGACTCTCGCATTGTGAGTACAAAGATTTTCACTTCAAACGTTATAATGAAAAGTGATTTAAATGTGATTGGTTCTATCAACAACATTAGTTTTCCACATGATCTGGTGTTAAATGGCACTAAACAATCTATCAACGGTACCAAGACATTTGCAGCATCTATAAAAGTCAAAAACCATTTATTCTGTCAGAAGTTCAACGGTTTAGACATAGCAAAAGATATTGCGTATATAGACGAGACTACAAATTTTACTGGAGAAATGACATTTGCAAACTCTACATATCTTGATGCAGCCTACGTTTCAAAAGATATTAACGGCGTTTATTTAGACCAATTATTCAACAACACAGTCTATAAATCGATTGATCGAATAATCTCCGGCGTAAAAATATTTCAAGATGATGTTTACGCCAACGGAAACGTATTTGTTAACGGTTTGATAAACGGGTTCGATCTTCAGAAGCTGAAAGAGGAAATGAATATTTTGTCTAACGGTAGTATCGTGCATGGTGAACATACGTTTTTGTCGAACATTACAGTTCTAGAAAATATTACTGTGGAAGGTTTAATAAACGGTGTACAATTTCCCGAGGATGTAATTAGGAAATCGACAGATCAAGTAATACCATCCACCAAAACGTTCTTGTACCCACTTGCATTTAGCGACGATGTCACAGTAGACGGGTTGGTTAACGGCGTAAATATGTCGGAGGTGGTCACTTTAAGTACGGTACAGACAATTTCTGGAGTGAAACGTTTTAATAACAATGTTTTAACTGATCAAGATATCGTCATGGCTGAGAATGGAACAATCAACGGAATAAATCTTTCTGAGTTTGTTGGCGACGTGATCACTTTAAGTTTGAATGAATCCCTTGATCACGTGACTTTTCAAGATAACGTCACTATTTCTAGCCCTCGAATAACTGGCAGCTTTAATAACAAATCCCAAGCGTTTTACAATGAGACGTACCATGGTTCTTTACACAAACACGGCGATCAAAGTATAACTGGTTTTGTGGTGCTGACTTCTAACCTCACCGTAATTGAAAACTTGACTGCAATATTAATAAACAACCACTCTTTCCCCGGAAATTTCGCTCGAACCGACAAAGATCAAGTCTTCGAGGGAAATTTCACGTTTACAGACAATGTCCTTTTAAATAGCCTCTACGTACAAACACATCTTGTGAATGGAATCAACATTACTAAATTTAGTGATGACCTAGTCAATCTTTCAAACCCACTAACCATTCGCGACACTAAAACCTTCAGCGCGCATGTGCAGGTAAATGGTGATCTTCTCATCGATGGAAACATTAATAGCGTTGATTTTAAAGAAGATTTATTTACGAAAAACAGTGATCAAAATATTACCAGTGAAAAAGTTTTCAATGTATTAGAATTCGTCCAAGACTTGACGGTACTCCAGAACGTCAACGTGGCAACTGTTATTGATAACGTTGATTTGTCGGAACTGGATTTATCGGGAATGACGGTATCCAAGAATGAGACTGTAACAGGAAGTATATGCTTCGAACAGGCTAACTATAGTTCTTCTATAGAATATATTAACGGAGTTGATTTATCTGCACTTGAGAAAGACATCGTTACTGTTAACACAGATCAAGTGATAGAGTCTGATAAGATATTTGAGACGATGGTTCTGCAGAACAACCTTAACACCTCGTCCACTATTGACGGTATTGACGTGTCAGAGTTGGCCGTTGAAACTTTGTACAAAAATCATAAATCAACTTTTATAAATACATCCGTTTTCAATGGGGATTTTAACGTTGAAGGCAATTTAACTGTTGGAATAGTGAATGGTGTGAACATGAGGTCATTGAAGATGTCCACCATTTTGAAGTCTGCGAATGAAAGTTTTGAGTATTTACATGCCAAGAACATCAATGTCGTTGATATGGAAATCCATTACTTGAATCAACTTAATGTGAAAACAGATATTCTGTTCAAGTCATACGACCAAACAATCACTGGTTATAAAGAATTTGATTCGGCCTTTTTTAATAATTTAACAACTACTGGTTTGATTAATGAAGTCAACTTTACACGATTAGCCAGTGAAATCGTATACAAAGATGGAAGTCACGTTATTTTGGGTGAGAAAAGTTTCATGAACAACGTAGTCATCGAGTCAAATCTATCAACAACTTCTTTAAACGGTTTAAACTTAAGCGATTTAAACTTGGTTCGAACGACATCGTAAGTTGATTTTTTATATTGCTATTTTATCACCAAATTGTTTTCACCGAACTCTTTATTATCAATACATTTTCTTTTACTTGTATAGACTTGAGCCGCAATCGGTGTACGGTAAAAAGACATTTCAGATGGATTCTAATATCGACCATATTGAAATCAACGACTTAATCAACGGTGTCAACCTGACCGAGTTCACCAAGAACGCTGTGACAATCCATGGAAGCCATGAAATTAATGGAGAAACCAACTTTTTGGATGGCATTATTGTAAGCAAAAATATTCACGTCAACGGAGATTTAACGGTGACAAACAACGTGAATGGCATCTCCATCTCGGATCTGTATAACAAGACTTTAAGGACCAACGGTGACCAAGAAATGCATATTCTATCGATAAATGGCCAGGTACATGTCAACAAGTTAAGAGTTAACAACTCGATTAATAACATTGCAGCAGACAGTCTGGTTACAAGAGAAACTGATCAAACAATATACGGTAAGAAAGTTTACTTTTAAAAAATTAAATTAACTGAGCCACTAGTTTAATAAACTGACCCACTAGCTTAATACACTGAACTACTAGCTTAATACTCTAGCTGTAATTACTGGTCCACTAATTTGTATTCTTACTGACCCACTAGTTTAAGTTCTCACTGAATATTTACAGCCAGCCATTTTTAAGTAAACCAAGTTGCATTTATCCATCATAAGTTTTATGATTTTTCATGAAACACTGACCAACAACGTATCTCACAGAATGTTTTAAGTAGGCTGTTCCAATAAATATCATGCTAGAAAGAAAAATAATCGCGATCGCGTTATTAATCGATTGATCCAATCGCGTTAACGATTAACGGTGTTGAATAATGCTGGTTCTACTAACATCATCAAATATGTACTTTTTTAGGTCGAAAAATCTTTAACACTGTTCAAATTAACAGTTCCGTTCAACTAGACGTAATAAACAACGTCCGTCTAACGCCGTTGGTGAACGATACGTTATTGATGTCGTCAAGCAGCATCCAATCCGTTAAAGGTTACAATAAGTTCGATGCAAAGATAAAAATCGTTAATCTTACCGCCACCAATAAAGTTGATGATATCTACGTTAACCCTGGTAGTTTTGTCATGTTGAATTCGACGCAAGAAATCAATGGCAAACTTACATTCACTGAAAGTTTTCAAAGTGAAAATCTTACAGTCGAAGGTATGGTTGTAGTCTTGTCGAAAATGGTTCTAAACTGTTGTTTCTTTAAAACATAAAAAAGGTTTTTGTTTAAAAATATTTCAGTTGATTCATAAAATGTTGTCTTTTTATTGTTTTTTCTATTTCATAAAAATTTTTGCCAACCGCGGCGAATGCATTCAAAACTTTACCAGAAGGGACGTTTTTACGGTGCAAAGACTTCAAGGCGTATTTTTTTATAAACCATTGAAATGAAATGCATTTTTGGCACGGCATGGTCAATTTGCAGTGTGTACAACCAATGTACAGTACAAAACATCGTGCTCGTTGACACTCTTTTTTACAACAGGGAGAAAATGGCCAATCAAGTTTCACAGTTCTTATTTTTGAAAGAACTTCGACCACCTACAAGTAACACTAGTCCCGACTTTCATTGTTGGTAAAAAAAGAGTGTTTATTAGGCTCTATCGTCTTTTATTCACCTTTAGGAAATGTGGCTGGCGTTAACATCACCCTTTTAACTGCAAGTGCTGTGCACATTTCCCACAACCAAACAATCAACAGCGACATCGAGTTCACACACAATGTTAACGTCAAAGGCGACGTAGTGATCACTGGATTGGTCAACGGTTTAGATTTATCAGAGTTTGATCAATCTAGTCCGGATATCAACAATGATCTTGATGGATTGGAGGCAACATTAAATTCTACGCTGGAATCGCATTGTAGTTCACTGTCGTATATCAAAGATTCATTACAAGGTAATATTTTTGTTTCATTGCTGTAATTTTCATTGAAATCTGAGGCGAAAAAAGAAAATTTTTGTAAACTAGTCTGGGCTTGAGAAAGTTAACAAAAATATTCAGTTTTTAATAACTTAATCTCTTGGAGTATAGAGAGAGATATTTAATCTTATGTTTTGATTTGTACAGTTTTCTGCTATATGTAAGCTACGTAAGAGCCTTGTAATAAATTCCTTCTTTTTCCCTCCCCATTTACCCTGAAAGAGTCGGTGAGCTATGATTTAAGTCTACAACATTGGCTAGAAGATATCTTACCATAGACCGCCTCTTAGTGTATGAAACAATCTTAGATGAATAATGTTAGCTTTTGAAAACCAAACAAACTCGTGTACTTTCTTAGATGGGAAGGGGATGATACCAATTTGATAATTTATAGCAATATAAAATTATATTTCAAATTTCTTTTTAGCATCGGGCTACCATTATGATTATTTATCGTTCCACCAATCGCTACCTTACAGCTACATCTCTCAAATCAAACCTTTCCAGATGTTTGGAGCTCAATATCTGGCGGTACTATCTAAGCAGGATACTTCCAATGATTCTTGTACTACTGTTGACATCATGAAACTCAATACGACGAGCATGAGGTTTTATAGTCAACAAAATTTACAAAAGTATTCGGTGAAGAAAATCGATTTTCTGGAGACCACATGGGGAGATATGTACCTAGTGTTTTTGAATGGTCTTGGTATATGCGCAAAAACAAACGGTATAAAACTTTTGGGTTTATATAAATCTGCTAAATAAGAGCAGATATCTAAAGTAGATGTACTGTTGTGACTAGCTGTATGTGATTCATATTTAAAGTAGATGTGCTGCTGTGACTAGCTGTATGTGATTCAAGTTTAAAGTAGATGTACTGTTGTGACTAGCTGTATGTGCTTCAAGTTTAAAGTAGATGTACTGTTGTGACTAGCTGTATGTGATTCAAGTTTAAAGTAGATGTACTGTTGTGACTAGCTGTATGTGATTCAAATTTAAAGTAGATGTGCTGTTGTGACTAGCTGTATGTGCTTCAAGTTTAAAGTAGATGTACTGTTGTGACTAGCTGTATGTGATTCTAGTTTAAAGTAGATGTACTGTTGTGACTAGCTGTATGTGATTCAAGTTTAAAGTAGATGTACTGTTGTAACTAGCTG
>JAUELD010122489.1:0-14002 GCA_031471615.1 Aglantha digitale | reverse complement strand
AAAACACCGGTGACAACATACTGGCACTGTTGCTTTAAAACACCGGTGACAACATACTGGCACTGTTGCTTTAAAACACCGGTGACAACACACTGGCACTTTTGCTTTAAAACACCGGTGACAACATTCTGCCACTGTTGCTTTAAAACACCGGTGACAACATACTGGCACTGTACTGCTTTAAAACACCGGAGACAACATACTGGCAAGTTTGCTTTAAAACACTTCAGACAACACACTGGCACTTTTGCTTTAAAAAACACCGGTGATAACGTACTGGAAATGTTGCTTTAAAACACCGGTGACACCATACAGGCCCTGTTGCTTTAAAACATCGGCGACAACATACTGACACTGTTGCTTTAAAACACCGGAGACACTATATTGGAAAAGTGGAAACAAGAGAATGGAACAAAACCAATGATTGCACACCGAAAAAATTCTTCGTATTATTAATAAAAAACAACAGCACACAGAAGTTAAAACAACGACGACTACTTCATTGATCTGAACACCAACAATAAAAACACAATAGGCTTCCCAACAAACACTTTTATCAAGAGTTGTCAATTCGAAAATAAAATATTCTTTCAACTTTTCTTCTCTGCTTCATTTTCAGTCTTCTCCGGAACAAAAATGGGAACGTAGGCTAATGCGTATGATACTTTAAAGCCTGGCGGGGGTTGATGAGTGTGACCGTCAGCTATGTTGGGAATGCTCGAAGCAACGGCACAGGCCGAAACATTAGGTGGTAGTGGTACCACAGTCTTTTGTGGAGCTATGGAGATATGCTTACGTAAGACCTGGGATTTATCGCTGTTGTTGATGAATGCCGTTGAAATAGAAATATTCGTGTTATTCAATAGAACATTAGATGGATTTAATACGCTGGGCATTTCTTGCTCTTCGATACGTTTACTCAATCGATCTAAATTCTCGTGAGCGATCGTCATATGATCGACAACAAGTTCAGGAGAAGTAAAGTTAGCAGAACAAAACCAACATGAGAATGTCGGAGACGACTTAAGAGCTGAAAGTTTTTGTAAGAACTCTTTACCGTGCATTTTTAAAGTGTGCACATCTAGGGCTTTCTTTCCACAGAAAGCGCGGGAACAATGCGTGCATCTGTTCACAGAAACGTTCGACGCGTTATTGTCTGTTAAACGCGAGTTTGCCAAATACGTTTGTGTTACGCTGTTTTTCAGAACTTTACTTTTAACTTTAAGTGTAGGCACTTTAGAAACCTTTGCTTTATCTTTACAAAGAACTACAGCTTTATTTACGGTGTCCGTACATTTCGTTTCTGCACATTCTATACTGACCTTTGGAATTGAATTTTTAGGGAAATCGAAGTGCGTTGAAATAGCAGTGAACGTTGATGAAGCAGTGACGGTTTCCATTTCCATATGCTCAGCTATAAGTAACAAAAACGATATTAGAACAACCTTTCTTTAATTGTGTTCTTGGACCGGCTACTTATTTATTGATATTTTTTACTTTGTAAGAGCAGGTTAGTACATTCCGACTCTGCTTAACTGTTCTTAATTTAGAGATTCTTTTTTTTTTTGAAAAAAATCTGAACTAAAAATAATTCATTAAAAAATTTATTAGAATTTGAAAATTAAAACTATTATAACAGAACAGTAAAAAAGTACAAAAGACATCTTAGCAAAAGACAGCTACCTCATATATACAATAGCACGGAGCAACCTAGTACCTGGACATATGACTATATTTTTTATAATATTATTGTTGGGTTAAAAATGAATATGACTACCATAATGAAAAGTCGAAAACTAATTATTTTTTGAGTGAACAAACTTTATGTAGAACCAATTTATTTATTTCAAATCAACTAACAATTACAATATACGAGACACGGGACAATATAAGATCAAGTGTTCAAATCAGTATTCATAAACGAATATTTTTAAACTACAGGTGTAGGTGTGTGGAGTATTGTTTTCTAAGATAGCAACATCAGAAACATAAATAATAGACTTACAAGACAACGGTACATCATCGATACTATTCGACGACAGCGAATTTCGATCTGCACGAATTTTATTCAAATCGACATTACGGGCTGCTTCGTGGACCATCACATGAAGCTCGTAAGCTTCCTTACTCTCTAGTTTCTTCGGACAAAGTGGACACGTTAAACTATTAACAGGCGATAAAGATGCATCATTGGCACCTTCACTGTTTAATAAAGTTAGTCTACAACTGTCGATAATATCAGTAGACAGTTGGTTTTTACATTCGGTCATTTCGATACGACGACTCAAGTTATCTAAATTGTCGTGTTCATTAGTCATATGATTAACCGCATCTTCGGGACTGCTAAAAGCTATAGCGCAAAACCAACATCGAAATGGTATTGAATTTTTATCCGCGCCATGAGCAACGCGCACATGATGAAAAAGTTCCGCTTTATCTGAAAATACATCGGAACAGAATCGACATGATTCTGCAGAGTTTACTTCTATCATAAATTTTTGTTTCCGTTTTTTATGTTTCTTTTTCTTCGACTTTTTCTTCTTAGGAGACCTAGATTCACTTTCGTACTCCAGTACTATTTCCAATCCTGGTTCATTGCTTTCTATATCAGTGAAACCTGTAGCCATCGGTTGTATTTTAATTGTATCATTCAAAGCCATGGTATCAACTGGTTCATCAGGACATTCGGAAGGACACTCGGAAATGTTATCGGCTAGAGTTTCCGTTTCGATCTTTAAATCGACAGCATCTTTAATTGGAGGCGATTGAGCGGTCGAAGAGATCGTTAAAGAGTTATTCACGTCAGATTCAATGGAATCATTGGACTTTTCGACAGAAACTTGGTTAAGATTCAGATATTTTTTAATAACACATTCATTATTGTTGTTTTTAAGAGAATCATCTATAGATTGAGCCTCTATGATAGTTGTAAGACCATTATTCTGTCTCGGTCGAACTATGGTCGAGGATTCGACTCCAGGTTGACGAGACGAAATGTGCAGGGTGAGGTGAGCGGTGTACTCTTCTTCGGATTTTACGTTAACCGAACAATGTGGGCATGCCCATAAGCCGGAAGACGAGACGTCGTTTTCACCTGTAACGTCTGTCATTTCGACACGTTTACTTAGCACGTCTAAACTTTCGTGTTCGTTGGTCATATGAGAAACAACTTCTTCAGGATTAAGGAAATGTTGAGGGCAATACCAACATCGGAACTGTAACGAATCGCAGCTTTCTATAGCATCTACTACTGATGGCAAATGATCTTTAAGAATATGTTCATCCAATGCAGAGCGCTGATGAAAGAGCAATGAGCAATTCGGACATTTATGTGTGTTGTTCGTGCTGTGTGCGTTGTTTTTCCGTCCATTTTTACCAGCGAATCCGAGATATTCGGCGTGATCCGGGTGTTCAGTAACTACATGTGATCGAAACAACCGGTAGTCAACAAAATACGATGTGCATAACTGACAGTGGTGCAACTTTTGAAGGCCGTGACGTATTCTGATTTCTTTTCTTTCAATCGTTGTTAACTCCCGTTGATAATGAACATCTGTTAAGTGCTCAAGTAACTTGCGCATTGATTTCACTTCTTCGTTGCATTCGGAACAACGTATCACCTGACGTAACACGGATTTACCAGAAGATAAATTTGATCTTTGATCTTCGTCCAAAGCATCCCGTTCATTCATTTCACGGTCAGGCTTCAATGAACTTGAAATGGCTTTCGCTTGGATTTCAGTTAAGTTCAACTCACGATGTCGGATAATATGTTTTTTCATGTTGCGACCTGCAAATATTTTCTTTTTACAAAAAGGACAAGCGACTAATCTATCCAGTTTGCTTTCGTGGGTTTTTAAATGTCTTTTCAAATGCTCTGGCATAGAAAACGATCTGCCACAAGTGTCACATATATGGGGTCTTGCACCACTGTGTCTCTTTTCGTGAGCGAGGCGAGTCGAATTCAAACGGAATTCTTTCGCACATACTTGACAGCTAAATCAAACGAATAAAGTTAAGGGATGAATTACCTACCACATGCATAACTTATCAATACCTGATTGGAAGAAAGTGAGTAGAATTTTAACGGAAGTGATCAGGAACGTTTAAAACATTATCATAGAACTATTAACGTACACGGTAACGTTAACAAGGAAACAAATATTTGTATATTTTTGTTATAATCACTTGTGTTTTCAATTTGTTGAATGCATAAAAGCCAAGCTTGTCAAAAATACCGGTCTACATATTGTTTTGATAAAAGTAAGAATTCTAACCAAAACCCTGAAGCTACGCCTGTGAGAAATTAAGGATTCCTTTAGTTGTAGCATAGGGAAAAATATTTTTTTTTTACCTTTCAAGTAATAATTGCACAAAAATATATTAAAAATCATTTTATTGTTTTTTTAAGTCAAGGCGTCAATATTCTAATAAATATACAGAAAAACCGAACAATAAATACACGGAATTAAAAAAACATTGCGGTTACCACCACAAAAGGGTCTACCAAAACCAATACTACAACTACTGCGCACTACATGGTAACAACTTACGTGAATGGTTTCTCTCCCGTGTGCAATCGCTCGTGAGCGGTCAGCTGACCAGATTGTGCGTATGTTTTGGTGCAAAACCGGCACTTGTACGATCTCATGCCAGTGTGTTTGGCCATGTGCGCTTCCAACGATGAGTGGGAGGTGAAACGTTGTGGACAGAACGGACATTTATGTTTATGAACACCTGAATTAGCAACAAACCCAACAATCAAAATATCTGATTACAATATCAACTATTATATCAATCATATTTAGCCTTAGATATACAGGCTATGTTAGCCAATGATCTACAGGTAATAATAGTCATGGATGTAAAAACTATATTAGCTCTTTATGAACAGGTTTTAACTAGCCCTACAAGAATAAGTTACCTTACCTATATGTTTATCTATGTGTAGTTTTAAATTGCCTTTAGTTGCGAACATTTTGGAGCAAATTCGACATTTATGATTTTTTTCACCTATAAAATAAAAACGTAAAACCTTTATTTAAAGGACAATGCATTAAAATCAACTCTTCTTTGTCCTCAATGCCGAGATTTTCGCCTGTGAACAATTATTCTAAATTTTATAGGACAGTTGAGTGTGGTAGCAGAAGCATGAAGAAAATTAGGATCACAGTTCTAAATACCTGTATGTCTCCACATGTGACTCTTTAATTCTGCACGCGTCGAAAACGTCTTAGTACAAAATGTGCATTTGAATGATTTATTTGTCATATGGCGCTCCTCACGATGTTTACGTAACTCCAAATGATGAGAGAATGTTTCTGTACAATACACACATGCGTATGGATTCTCTTCAGTATGGATACGTCGGTGCCGTAAAAACTTTGCTTTCGATACAAAAGGAAGATGACAGAATTCGCATACAAATTGACCTTAAAAACAGCAATACATGGGATATCTAAAATATATATTTTGAAATGGAATGCACTATTCTTTATATATATTCATATATTCAACTTTATTTTTTACTATAAAAACGACTAGCAGTCTCTTTCCAGATTTATACATCTCTAGACATACAATAGACATGTATAAGGTGCGATCACTGTATAAGGAGCACACTGTATAAGATGGAAACTGTATAAGATGGAAAATATATAAGATGGACACTGTATAAGATGGACACCGCATAAGATGGACATTGTATAAGGTAGACACTGTGTAAGGTAGACAATGTTTAAGGTAGACAATGTATAAGGTGGACACTGTTATAAGGTTGACATTGTAAAAAGTGGATACTGTATAAAACACTGCCCCAGGTAGATATTGTACAAGATGGCATTGTATAAGGTAGATACTGTGTAGGATGAACACTTGTAAAAGGTGCAGAGTGCATAAGGTGGATAAAGTATGAAGTGGGAACAACTGTGATCGCAAAACAATGATGATAGACAATTAGGTGAACACTGACAAAAAATTTCCTTTTTCCATTTTTACTAGAAATTTTTCCATCTCAATTGAACATACCCATGACTAGCCTTCTATAATATGCAGGTTTAGCTGTATAGAGTAGTATGAAGTAAAGTGTAGCATAGGTATAACTATAAAACAGTTTGACTAACAAAAAAACAAACTCATGATAACTCCTACCAAACTTTTTCTCAGGATTGCTGTTTATATTTGTCATGAACATTGAATTGTTAGGAGGAGGTGGTAGTGGTATGCTATTAGACGACGATGCATTCTGCTGTTGCTGCAGTGGTTGTATAGATGGGCCAAGGTTATGCTGCATGAACGTGGATGGTAATTGATGATCTACAATAACAAAACGAATACAAAAAAAATACTACCCAAGATAATGAAATAATGTTAAAAATTGGCTTATGCTTTTTATCAACAGGTTGATAAATTCATTTGAGGTCAGTAATTGCAGTTATTAAATTAGCAACTTAATTAAGAATGATATCAAAAGTCTTTAAAAATGTACTGTTATTTTATTTCGGGAAGAAATCTTTCTTTTAGAGGACCTTGCTCTCATTTTAATCCATACTCTCCGCTTCGTGGACACTTTTTTCCTTGAACTACCCATCACTGTATGTAAAAATAACAAAAAGCTCAAATGTTTGGGCTTTATCTAAATATGCAAGGGCAATAAAAATACTTATTATAGTAATGAATTTAGTTTAAAAAATTGAAGCGCTACAGGCTAATTTAGATAGAGGGGAATTCTGACTTTTCAACATACTTTTGAAAAGGAAAGAGTTGGACACTCATAAAGCTGCATGCTCACCATGCGCTGCTTTAGTGGCTCATCCAGTATAAAATGAAATTAATAACAACAGCATACACAAATTACATACACAATCCCTAACATTCTTAATACAGATAGAAAATTGATTTTGTTGTACCAAGAATTAAACATAAACAAAAAAGTCAAGCATCTAAAGATATAATCAAGTGTACACCACAATACCTTGCACAATGAGGTCATATTCATCTTGATTCAGCACTCTGTCATCAGACAATATAACAGAGGAGATAGGTGATTGATCCATATTATTGCGACATCGTACACCTTGTAATGTTCCGTGGAATTTAGAATCAGATGAATATACAAGTTTCAATAAACCAAGTGTCACGCCATATTCTATTGTTAACACAACTTCATTGTTTTTGTACAAAGATATCTAAAGGAACAGATAATTGGAATACAGTAAACACAAATGCAAAATTTCATACAAAACATTAGAAAAATGGAAAAAAAGTTTAAAAATCTTAAAATATATATATAACACAAAATAGTCACTGCTAAAGATTTCATATATTATTCAAATTAAAAATTACTTTTTTAAAATTATAACTTTACTATAAAAAATTCTTTCAAAACTCAACTATAATAAATTAGAAACAAGAAAGAAAACCATGACATAATAACAATGAACAGTTCAAAGTATTTTTTATATCTATTTTATTTATTTAACTAATATATTTTCCACAAACTATAATTATAATGTTTTTAATATATAAAGTTAAAGTTTTCAGTGTATCTTAGGAACATTGTTAATATGTCTTAACTTTATTGTTAAAATAAAAGATAGCCAACAATCTAGTAGGAAGTGATATGAAAAATGGAAGTAATATGGAAGTCAACGATGAATTGTTTTTATAATTTAACCTTTTTCTAATTTCTCCTTCTCTTCTTTTATAGTTACATAAACAGAAAATTGAAAAAAAAGAAGCAAGGATTCATAAAATAGCATAAAATCTTCTTTTCTATCTTTAAATATTTAATATCCATCCATCTATTCACCCATTCTCTATCAGACTATTATAATCATTGTAAGTACAACACAGGCAGATGGTATTCAGAAAATAAAAGAAATACACAAGTATTTCTTTCTCTATAAAAGCTGAACAACAAAAAGACTACAAAGCTCCATTCAAACTCACAACAGCTTGTAGTCTAATTTCTTGATATCTAATTGACATTTATTAAGAACTTATTATTAAAGGAAAAAGCTAATCAATTGGAATTAAGTTACAGAGACAATGATGTGTTCCATAATTCATATTTTAGATCTTAAAAGAAAAAACATTATCTTCTTAAATAAACATGATATAATTTTTAACAATGACTCAATAAATTTATGGTAAACACTGGCAATTTGAGCGTAATTTTTCGATAACATCTCTAATATACTAAGAAACTTTGTGAAAATTAGTGATCTATAAAGTGTTCTGCTAATACTTTGTACTAATACTCAACTTTTCTTTTTTTTACAACAACTTGTGTGCAGGAGAAATCATTATTTTGAAAAAGCAATTTTGTTTTGTAAAATGAAGTGTGACGTTCTTTCGAGTATTCTGTTTCTGATATCGATAGAAATACAAAGGAATTTATATTATATTTCTTTTGATTTTACAATTTTTCATACAAATTATTCAAATTATACTATAAAAAATACTCATGAATATTGCAGAAACTCGACAAAAAATATTTTTTCTATTTAATAGAGCATATTTTTTATTTAGAATTTTATACTTTCAAATCTTTTTAATTTCTTTCTCTTTACAAAAATGTCTTGGTATGCTGTTTTGGTTGTACCAATTAAAGACAAATACAAAGATGAAACTTTCTTCAGCTTCGCTTCCAATCCTAAATTAAGATATGGCTGGAAACATGTGTAAAGCGTGAATCCCTTCCAGAGCAAGTTTATCTATATTCTGAATCATTTTTCTGATCCTAAAGAGGCGGCGCATAAAATTTTTGCAACAAATTAAAAAACATGAATGAGATGAAAAAAATCACACCGGTCGCCTATGATATTAAAAAGAAACAAACATTTTATGTAGTTGTTAACAAAACGTATTTGTTATAGCAACATTAAGAACAAAATAAACAATTTTTTTTTCTATATGAATCAATGGAGTTTATTTCTGAAGCAAGGTTGCTTTTACACTGATGAGAAAGAATGGGTAAGGACTTGGGTAAAAACTATGAAGCTCCATAGATCTTTGAACCAGGGAGAATATGAACTTACGACCAATTCTAAAAATAAAAAGAAACAGCATGTGAAGTCATATGCTTTAGGTTTTTGAGATAAACTGTAAGTGAATTCTTTATCTGAATCCTGTAATATTATTATCTTTTGTATTTAAGTAGTAATTTCTGGAAGTTGCCACAACCCTAAATGAACAAAATTTAAAATTTAATATTTATTTTTACATATGGCCTAAAAATAGCATTGCCCATTTATGTTTCTTTTACAATATAATTCAGAGCTTACATCTATGCTTAATAAGATGCAGAAATCCCTAATTTTCAATTAATATAAATTGATCAATGTAATTTTAAACCATGTTAAAGGGATAATTAAGTGAAATGTTTTCTTCATCAAGAAGTCAAAAATTGAAATTCCGAATAATAATTGATAAATTTGATCTAGGAACAAGCAACTTTAATAATTAGTATTATAATTAGTATAAAGTATCCCCATATGTTACTACTCTTAATAATAAAGTAGCTGTATATGCCTGTCGAATAGATGTTGAAATTTTTCCTTATGTTGATAATTTCACTTACATTAGTTACTCACTTCAATGTTGATTAAAAACAAATAACATTTTGGTACACTACAGTGTCTTCTCAAGATTTTACATTTTCCTATTATTTTATAATTAAATTGGAAAAGAGCCAACGAAAACATCCATTCAAGTCACACTACCCTTTTCAGATCTCTTAGAGTAATATTAATATTTAGATGTAGTGAAAATTATGTATATTTACTCATCAATAAATATTATTCCTAACTCCAATGCATTGGCATTATATTATATTTGACGTATTTTGCCAAGGACAGCTGATAGGAAGAAACATCACGCAAGGCCAGCCAAAGAAATGATATCAAATAATATTTTTTTTTTAGATATTGCATCATATATTCTTTTCTAGGGCGAATATATTTTAAAACTAACATAGAAATGAAATTAAAAAAAAAGTTTAAAAAAAGTACATCATCTTCTATTAGAGAACTTCTTTTATCTCTTTTATTCTCTAATTATTTATCCATTATTTTTAATGCTTCTTCAGTATAAAAGATGATTAAAAAAAAAAACCTAAACTAGTTGGACTGTTCAATTGAAATTGTTATGTTTTGAAAATAAACTCTTTCATATTTCCAAGCTGCCTTAAGGCATAGAAAAAATATTTTATATAACACTGAACAAAAAAATATATTTCCTCATGTATCGAAATAGATAACTTGCGTAACACCACAGAACCCCTAAAGCATAGTTAGCTTTATCTAATATTTAGATAAAACTTTTTATTAAAATATGTATCAACCAACTTGTATGGTATATTTCAATCTATATTATGAAATAAGCTCTAGTATATAATTCACAAGTATTAATTCAATTCTTATCATTGTTAATAACATATGATAAGTGGATACAATGCATTCAACAAAATGACAATAACAAAAAATAAAATTGTTGACAAGATTACTTTAAAAGTAATTGTATCAATAAAAACAAAACGCCATCACATTGGCATGGCAATTTATCATTTTAACATTACCAAATATTTTACTTCTACATTAGATTATTTACAATCTTGTAGATATATATTATTATAATCTAAATATTAATATGATAAGAGATGTAAAAAGAGTAGTGTGACCCCAGTGTTTATTTTCGCTAGCTCTTATACGTAACAAAAATTGCCTAGGAAACATATATAGAAAAATCTAAAATCCGAGGATGACATTGCAGTGTCAAAATGTTACTTCACATTAATCAATATTGAAGCCAATTATAAGATTGGCAATTGGCTGTGTGTGCGTTCAAAATCTTTTTTATGTGACCTTTTTATGGCTGGCACACAATTATTTCCTTCTTATTTATTTTACTAATCCTTAATGTCAAATATAACAACAGAAAATGTCTAGCGTTGTAGCCACATTGAAAAAAAAGAACAGTTTAACAACAACAAAGATGCACCTTGTTTAGCTGTCTTCAGATAAAAAGAAAGCAACATTTATATCAATTTAGTATAATATAAGTATAGTATAATTAAGTATCGTATAACTTTATACAACTTATTTTCACTATAGATTTCAAAAGATAATTTGGCAAGATTTATTTTCTAAAAGGACCCAACTTAGATTGACGGGACGGCAGAAAAGAAGAGTGGCTGGAAAGAATATGGTTTTTAAAGAAATAACGCTCAACCTATTCATGTTAAGATATTTATGAATAATAAAATCAAAGGTGCCTTCCAAAGAAATTTTTTGAAGTTACTTAGTTACAACTAATGATTAACTTGTAAAATTAATAAATTCTTTCTATACCAATAAAACTCATATAACTGTTCTGTTATTATGTTTTACTGTGTTATTATTTTCCACTTGTTTTCTGTGCTTCTTTTATTTTTTTGAACCAGGTTCTAAGCTGGATTTTCTTGTCTTGTTGCCTTTTTCTGAACACCACTCTTTCCTGTTGGCATTACACAGCACATATATTATGTTTGAATGACTCTTCCCAATTGGGAACAAAAGTCTATTTCTTAAAAACAATATGCAAATAAATATATCCTGTGTGATAAGTAAAGGCTCTTTTAAAATCATTTTAATGCTTAAACAAAAAGCCATTTAACACTTTCATTCGACAAATTTATATTGCTCATTCATTTAAAACTAAAGTTTCTTTTTTATAAAAGAAAATAATGTTTCATCATGTAAATATAATGTTTCTTTAATGTTAATAAAATATTCATATTTACAAATTGATAGATCAGTCATTTAAAATTTTAAATGGATTCCAAGGTGTTAGGACATGTTTGGATCAGATTAAAGAGCTTTAAAAAGTAAGATAGACCCTTTTTATTTTGTTGAAAAAGCTCTTTTTGTTCTCCTAAATTGTAAAATTGAAAGAAACAAATAATTTTTTTGTTAATGACAGATAAATTAGATCTAGGAACAATATCACATCACATGAAACTAAAAATTAATAAAAACTAAATAACCCGGTAACCATTAAAGAAGTGCACATAAAACTTTGCAGAAATCCTATATATTAAGTTACTAACAAATTAAGTATATGCAAATTCTGACATTTATTGTTTTTTTAACTAGATCCAAGCTCTTCATTAAATATGTCTAACTACCAGACAAATTTCACGTTCTAAAAATCCATATTTTTAAGTTATTTATATAATTTATATGGGCTGTTTACCCTTATGTAATGTCATCAAAGTCCTAGATTGTCTTTAGTTCTAAGTTCTTAGTCTATTCCTAGATCTAATTGAAAAATTTGTTGAAATTTTTCACTTTGCAATTTTAAATTAAGATATCTTGAGAACGTAAAGAAATTTTTTATGAAATAAAAAGTGTTGATATAAGTTTTTAATAAATATTCGATACCTTTGAAAAACCTTTACACTACACCATTATTTTTCCTAAAAAGAAAACCATAAAGATATAGGAATAAAGCAATTCATGATTTGTGAGGGAAAACTCCTAAAAAAAAATTTTAAACACTTGGCAAAAGTAACACACTAATATAGTTTTGTTTATTTTTAAAAAATTTCTTTATAAGCAAATGAACGATAAAAACTTGATAGGATCTTATAATGGTAATTATCATTTTCATTCACAGTACGTTTAAGCATAGATATTTTTGAATAGAGAAACTTATACAGTAAAGGGAATTTTCCTGGAAAATTAATAGCATGCATAATAATATCTTTTATTGGAATATGTGAACTGTTGCAGCCAGGGGTTTATCTTTATCTTTTAGAAGATATACCTATATTTAGCGTTCTTTTCCTGTTCAGTTACCAGCTATACCTACCTACCTACTAGCTAGTTATGGGCATGGCATAAAACATATTTATATTTTTTTATTTATATAAAAATGTATTAAATATATAAATGTGAGAAATTCTAATTAAACTACGACTAGTTATAATTTAAGTTCATATAAAAGAAACGTCTGAAATAATATATTAAAATAAAGAACTAAAGAAGTTGGAAAACTCTGACAAAATAATAACTGCAGATATATTATGACAATTTTTTTACCTCTCTTCTCCTTGAACTATCTAATTCCAAATCTGCACCAAGAAAGGCAGAACTATATGTATCGTCAGTTTTACTAAGTAGATCTTCTCCTCCTTTCAAAATCGACATGACATTTTTAAAATATTTCTCTGTTGTGTACTTATTACCAGAAAGGAAAGCTTTTGAATTCCTACGGAAATTAATATACTTCCAAACTGTGGCTTCTAGATTACGGATCTGTTTGCGGATTATTTCAGGTAATGGCTTTTAGTTTCGGTCCTTGGTACGACAACGTATTTTACCAGTGCATGTCGTGACTTGTATATAGACTAAACACTGACCAATTGACTTGTAACTTTGAAATCATATTCTGGAATTAGTTTACATGCTAATGGTTTAATGCTAATACAAAAAAAAAAACAGTTAGAAAACTTTTTCCTGATGAAACGACAAGATATTTTAAACAACAAAGATTTACGATCAAAAACATAACTAATTTGGTATATTTTTATACTGTTAAATAATACATGTATTACTGCTGTTTAAATAATATTAATAACTCAGATTTATTTTGTTCATACTTGAATTTTCATTTCAGTGTTTTAAAACCACATATCGATGTATTAGAACGTATTACGATACTTTACCAACGTCTTTAAACTGCGAAAAAGGCAGTGTGAAATAATTGGGTATATTAAAACACGGACTTCAGAGGATTAGAGGAATGAACAATGAAATATCACTGAAAGCAAATTTAAAGGAAATTTATTTACAAGAAACTGCTAGAATTACATCGGTGGTGTTTATAGAGGTTTTTTATGTTGTACATAACATGAATATCTTTGTTTGTTCTTCCACAGTAAGTAAGTAAGTAAGTAAGTAAATTTATATTCTCGCATAAAAAGCTGTCATATAATACAAAATGATAAAGAACTAATAAT
>JAUELD010122378.1:0-16408 GCA_031471615.1 Aglantha digitale | reverse complement strand
ACCTTCACCAATCTAATTATCAGCTAGATGTCCTTACTCTAAGGAACAAACTCTATCTATAAAAGGCATAAGATGGGAGGAAGAATATCAAGAATCACAATAATTACTATGTAAAAAGAAAAAAGAGAAAGCCTTAAAGGTAAATACTTCTTTCAAGTTAAATACATAAGTTGGTCATATCGAAAACGAGGGTATGAAGCCCGTATTCACAAAAATAAAATTACCAAAAATCCTGTCTTAAAGCTAATAATAATCACATTTATAGGAAAGAATTCTGTAAAAGGAGACGACCCCCCCAAAAACAAAATAACAGATAACAATTTAATAAATATTATATTAGAATATTCTGCAATAAAAAATATAGCAAAGGGACCCCCAGAATATTCTACTTTATAACCTGAAACAATTTCTGACTCTCCCTCAGTTAAATCGAAAGGGGCCCGATTAGTTTCTGCTAGAGAAGAAACAAACCAAATAATAAATAAAGGAAAGCAACTAAATAATAATCATGAACCACTCTGACAACTCTCAATTACCTCAAAATTAAACCCCCCAGAAAATACAACAACCCCCAGAAGAACCAAACCTAACCTTATTTCATAAGATACAGTTTGAGCAACAGCACGTACTGCCCCTAAAAAAGAATAGTTGGAATTAGAGGACCAGCCTGATCCTAGTAAAGAATAAACAGAAAGACTAGAAAGACCAATTACTAGAATTAAAGACAGTTTAACCTTAAGAACAGAATATCCCACAGGAACTATTGATCACAAAACTAAAGCTACCCATAAGAAAAATAAAGGAGAAAAATAAAATAAGTAAGAAGATGCCCTCGAAGGCTTAAAAGTCTCCTTTATTAATAACTTAACCCCATCAGCAATAGGTTGTAATAACCCAAAAGGACCTACAATATTTGGTCCCTTACGAAATTGCATATATCCTAATACCTTGCGCTCCACTAAAGTTAAAAAAGCAACTGCCAGCAAAACCGGTACTACAAAAAATATACATTTTAACAAAAATACTAACACTATAACTAAAAAAAGGATTTGAACCTTCGGTAGAGAAAACTTAGATTTCTAGCATTACCTCTTTGCTACTTTAGTTAATCAATATATATAAAACAATTTTTACCCCATTCTTGATTTTATACAAAAACCTTTCAGTTGGAAGCTGAATATACTGATATACTCATGAGGGTTTAACGAAAGAAGGATTTGAACCTACATTTATAAATTTACAATTTACAACATCCCATTCTGTCATTTCATCACTTAAAGAACTAGTTAAAACATAACTCCAGATTGTCAGACTGAAATTATCAGTAACCACCCTGATGCTCTTTACTAAATAAAGGGAGGCATTTATCCTTCCATTTTTGAGGTATGAACCCAAAAGCTTATTACTAGCTTACTTTACTTAAATCTTGGCAGAGCTTGATAAGTAAGCACTTCTTTTACACAGAATTGATATTTGTGCAATTCAAATTGCCTTGAAAGTTCCGGCGGGAATTACCCACATCTATAGATTTGCAATCTAAAATGTTAATTACACTACAAAACCCAAAGGTTAAAAAATTTTCATTCCTATTTAAAGCTTTGAAGGCTCTTAGTTTTATTAACTTAAACCTTTTATTAGTGAGTTTAGTTTAATTAAAAACACTTGATTTGCAATCAAAATATCTAAGTTCGAGCCCTAGAGCCCACAAACTAAAAAAAGGATTCGAACCTTCGATAATAGATCCTAAATCTATAGCAGTAACCTCTTTGCTACTTTAATCTGAGCTGACAAGTATTGATCTTGTTATCTCCTGGTTAACGGCCAATTGCCTTTCCATTAGGCTACAACCCAATAGAAAGTAGTATAATCGAAATACAAAGAATTTTGATTTCTAAAATATAAGTTCAACTCTTATCTTTCTAAGTCAGAAAAGTAAAACTTAATATCTACACCAACAACCCCCAAAGCTATTATTCTAATTAAACTATTTTCTGATTATACTATATATAACAAATTTATAAACCATGCAACTAAGACGATGACTATTTTCAACTAAACACAAGGATATTGGGACTCTATATTTAATATTTGGTGCATGAGCCGGAATGACCGGAACAGCAATGAGAGTAATTATACGAACAGAACTCGCACAACCAGGATCACTCCTTCAAGACGACCAAATATATAAAGTAATTGTAACCGCGCATGCTCTAGTAATGATATTTTTTATGGTAATGCCCATAATGATAGGAGGATTTGGAAAATGACTTATACCTTTAATGATAGGTGCCCCAGATATGGCCTTCCCTCGAATGAATAAAATGAGATTTTGACTAATCCCCCCCTCTTTTATTCTACTTTTAGCATCTGCAGGGGTAGAAAGAGGAGCCGGAACAGGGTGAACTATGTATCCTCCACTTTCTAGAGGTTTAGCCCACGCTGGGGGATCAGTTGACTTAGCAATATTTTCACTTCACTTAGCAGGAGCTTCTTCTATTTTAGCTTCTATAAAATTTATAACAACAGTAATAAAAATGCGAACACCAGGAATTACATTTGACCGATTACCTTTATTTGTATGATCAGTATTTGTAACAGCATTCCTTCTTCTTTTATCCTTACCAGTTCTAGCAGGAGCTATAACCATGTTACTTACAGATCGAAAAATAAACACAACATTTTTTGACCCAGCAGGGGGTGGAGATCCTATACTATTCCAACACTTATTCTGATTTTTTGGCCACCCTGAAGTTTATATTCTTATCCTTCCAGGATTTGGTATGATTTCTCATGTCATAGCTCACTATTCAGGAAAGAAAGAACCCTTTGGATATTTAGGAATGGTTTATGCTATAATTTCTATTGGTATTCTTGGATTTTTAGTTTGAGCTCACCATATGTTTACAGTAGGAATGGACGTAGATACTCGAGCCTACTTTACCGCAGCAACAATGATTATTGCTGTTCCCACAGGAATTAAGGTATTTAGATGAATGGCAACCCTTCAAGGTAGCAACATCCGATGAGACACACCCCTCCTGTGAAGATTAGGATTTGTATTTTTATTTACTATTGGGGGGCTAACCGGGGTAATTCTTGCAAATTCATCTCTAGATATTATCCTTCATGACACTTATTACGTAGTAGCTCACTTCCATTATGTTTTGTCAATGGGAGCAGTATTTGCTATATTTGCAGGATTTACACATTGATTTCCACTATTTTCAGGACTTACTCTTCATCCTCTATGAAGTAAGATCCATTTTATACTAATGTTTATAGGAGTAAACCTTACTTTTTTTCCTCAACATTTTTTAGGATTAGCTGGTATGCCTCGACGATATTCTGACTACCCAGACGCCTACACACTTTGAAATACTGTATCTTCTATAGGTAGAACAATATCACTAATTGCAACAGTATTATTTATATTTATATTATGAGAAGCATTTACCTCTAAACGAGTAGCAAACCAACCTGAATTTTCCTCTTCCTCCTTAGAATGACAACACTATAACCTTCCCCCTTCACACCATACATTTAAAGAAACACCATTAACAATTCTATCTCTTAAGTAAGAGAGGATTAGTTTAATAAAAACACTTAATTTCGGCTTAAGAAAATTCGATAATTACCTCGAAATCCTCCTGTTACATCAACTTTTATTATTACCATTTCAATATTCTATCTGGGGGTTTTAGGAATTATTATAAAACGACTTCACTTTCTCTCTGCACTACTATGTTTGGAACTTCTTTTAATATCCTTATTCTTGAGAATTACTATATGAACAATAAAAAGTAATAGAACATTTATAGTACCAAAAAAATTGATATTATTAACCCTGAGTGCCTGCGAAGCTAGAGCAGGTTTATCCCTAATGGTTGCACTTTCTCGGACCCATAATTCTGATCTTATATCATCTACTAATATTCTACAACAATAAATGGCAATCTGAACCCAACTTGGATTACAAGACGCGTCTTCCCCATTAATGGAAGAACTTATTTACTTTCATGATTACACTTTAATTATTCTTACATTAATAACAATTCTAGTATTTTATGGCCTTGCCTCTCTGCTATTTTCATCAAATACTAATCGATTTTTTTTAAAAGGTCAAGCTCTAGAAACAGTCTGGACAATAATACCTGCTATAATATTAATTTTTATAGCTTTACCCTCCCTGCAACTTCTTTATTTAATGGATGAAACTAAAAATCCATTTCTTACTATAAAGGCTATAGGCCATCAATGGTATTGAAGTTATGAGTATGCCGACTATAAAGAAATAGAATTTGACTCATACATGATTCCTACCCCCGATTTAGCCTCTGGAAATCCACGATTACTTGAAGTAGATAAACGGCTCACTCTTCCCTCTCAAACCCCCATACGAGTACTAGTATCCTCCGCTGATGTTCTTCACTCTTGAACAATTCCATCACTAGGAATTAAGATAGATGCTGTACCAGGACGACTTAACCAAGTAAAATTTTTTATTTCTCGATGTGGGCTCTTCTATGGTCAATGCTCAGAAATTTGCGGAGCAAAACACAGATTTATGCCTATAGTATTAGAATCCATAAAATTTTCCTCTTTTGAAACCTGAATTTCTAAATTTCTAAAAGAATCTTTGATAAGCTAATAAGGAAGCATCAAACTCTTAATTTGAATTAAAGTGGTTTATCCCCCCACTATCAAAGATATGCCACAATTAAAACTTGCATGATGATTAATAAAATTTTTTCTAAGCTGAGCATCTATTATAACTATTATTATTATTATGATCAACATTAAACTTAATAATTTAACAATTAATACCTACACCACAATAATTACCAGTACAAAATCCAAATGAATTTGAAATTAAAAAGAATATTTGGTCAATTCTCCCCAGATATAAAACTGTTTATTCCTATGACAATTATAGCCCTTCTTCTAAACTTAATATGACTTACCCTCTCTAGACAGTCAAAATGGCTTCCTACACAAACAAACCTCTTACTCTCTTTATTTTATAAAAATATAATTAAGACCCTGTTCCAGCAATCTAAACCCATGATTGCCCCCTGAATACCAATTATTACCTCTGTATTTATACTAATACTATCTATTAATATTATTGGACTATTACCATACGCATTTACCTCTACTAGACATATATCGCTAACTTATTCAATTGGTATTCCTCTGTGAATGGCCATAAAAATTCTAGGATTCTACTTAGCATTCAACAATCGATTAAGTCATCTAGTTCCCCAAGGAACCCCTGCTTATCTAATATTCCTTATGGTAATAATAGAAACTATTAGACTATTTGCACAACCCATAGCCCTAGGGCTACGGTTAGCAGCCAATCTAACAGCAGGCCATCTCCTAATTTATCTTCTATCAACCGCAATATGAACACTCTCTAAATCCCCTACAATTGCTGGAATTACCCTCATTATATTTGTATTCTTATTTATTCTAGAAATAGGAGTTGCTTGTATTCAAGCTTACGTATTTACTGCACTATTAAACTTCTATCTAGCCCAAAACTTATAAAACTATGACCCATCAACACCCGTACCATCTAGTAGATCAAAGCCCTTGACCTCTAACAAGAGCTATAAGAGCACTAATGATGACTGCTGGATTAATATTATGATTTCATACTAATAATAATAATCTTTTATTAACAGGATTCCTCCTACTTATTCTAACTATCATAAAATGATGACGAGACATTATTCGAGAAGCTACATTTCAAGGATTTCATACACTCCCCGTAAACAAAGGACTACGATGAGGAATGATTCTATTTATTACCTCTGAGATATGCTTTTTTTTTGCCTTTTTTTGGGCCTT
Organism: Aglantha digitale; assembly: GCA_031471615.1. Taxonomy (NCBI): domain Eukaryota; kingdom Metazoa; phylum Cnidaria; class Hydrozoa; order Trachymedusae; family Rhopalonematidae; genus Aglantha; species Aglantha digitale. The sequence continues at coordinate 10,555 of JAUELD010122378.1, read as the reverse complement.
TTTTCATAGAAGCCTAGCACCCAAAATAGAAATAGGAACATGCTGACCCCCCTCCGGGATAAAACCAATAAACCCCTTTTTGGTCCCTCTCCTCAATACTGCCGTTCTTCTTTCCTCCGGAGTAACAATAACCTGAGCCCATCATAGAATACTTTCTAAAAAACGACCTGAAGCAATTCAAGGGCTAGCTCTCACCGTTATTCTAGGAATCTATTTCACCACACTTCAGATATGAGAATACTACGACTCACCTTTTACTATAGCAGATAGTATATATGGATCCACCTTCTTTGTAGCCACAGGATTTCATGGACTTCACGTACTCATAGGTACTACCTTCCTATTAATATGCTTTATTCGATTAACTGTCTTTCATTTTTCAAAAAAACACCATTTTGGTTTTGAAGCCGCAGCATGATACTGACACTTCGTAGATGTCGTGTGACTATTTCTTTATATTTGCATATACTGATGAGGCTCTTAAAGAGAAAAAAGGATTTGAACCTTCATCCTTTTAGTTTCAAGCTAAATACATCCCATTCTGTCATTTCTCCCTAATAAAATTATATATACTAATAAAATTTTAAAACTATTTACCCTTACAACATCAATATTATTAATAACATCATTTATTACACTAGCCGCCCACTACCTCCCTCTTCGAAAAATTAAAACAGAAAAGTCCTCTCCCTATGAATGTGGATTTGACCCACTAAAATCCGCCCGAATTCCCTTCTCCTTTCGATTCTTCCTAGTTGCCATTCTGTTTTTACTGTTTGACTTAGAAATAGCCTTGTTATTTCCACTCCCCTTAAAAATATTGATCTCCCCCCCCCTAGAACCTGTTATTATAACTTTCATATTTTTACTGATACTTACTTTAGGTCTAATATTTGAATGAATAAAAGGAGGATTAGATTGAGCTGAATAGCCAATAATAATTAATGATATACCTTATTCTTATTTCCACTATAGCTATAGCAATACCTTGAATGATCCCCCAAAAGTTTTTATGATCTTCATCAATAATTAAATCCTTTATAATATCACTAATTAGTATAAACTTGTTGAATAACCATAGAATATCAACCTGACACAAAATATCTCTTAAATTTGCCATAGACAACCTTTCTGCCCCTCTTATTATATTGAGATCCTGATTAGTCCCAATATCTCTTATAGCTAGAATAAAAACAATTCAAAACCATAAAAATTCAAAACAACAAACATTTATATCCCTTATATTTATAATACTAACTGCTCTAATTTTAACATTTTCATCTTTAGAACTAGCATTATTTTATATTGCATTTGAAACAACACTTCTCCCCACACTAACCCTCATTTCCCGATGAGGGGCCCAAAAGGAACGATTCCAAGCAAGAATTTACTTCCTATTTTACACCCTTATAGGGTCTTTACCTCTTCTTTTAGCATTATTGTCCATATTTAATCTTATAAAAACTATAATAATTCCATCTATTTACCTAAAAAAAGAAATAACAGCCACTCCAACAACTATTGCATCAATTTGATGAATATCCTGTCTTATAGCCTTCATTATAAAGATGCCAATATATGGATTTCACCTATGACTCCCTAAGGCCCATGTTGAAGCCCCTATAGCAGGTTCAATGATACTGGCTGCCATCCTACTAAAGCTTGGGGGATACGGCCTTCTTCGTGTAATTCCTCTGTTTTCGAATTCCACATCCAAAAAAATATCCTTACCAACAATATCATTCTGTATATGAGGAGCCCTAATAACAAGAATAATATGCTTGCGCCAAACAGATCTAAAGGCCCTAATTGCCTACTCATCTGTTGGTCACATGAGAATAGTAGCTTCTGGAATATTTTCTCTATCACTCTGGGGAACAAAAGGAGCCCTAACTTTAATGATCGCGCACGGATTAATTTCTTCCTCACTGTTTTGCCTAGCAAAACTATTATATGAACGAAAAAATACACGCACACTAGCCTTAACACGAGGATTTAAGCTTATTACCCCCTTATTAACCGTCTGATGAATTATAACATGTGCTACAAATTTAGGTCTTCCCCCAACTCCTAATCTAATTGGAGAGCTACTTATACTAGTTGCCATTATAGACTGAAAAACCCTTACAACACCTATTGTGACTTTAGCCACAGTATTTGGGGCAATATATTCACTAATTGTATTAAAAAGAACAAAAAAAAATTCATTTCCCCAGTTTTTAAACAAAATAAAACCTATTAAAACATCCGAACATACTCTGCTATCATTACACCTAATTCCCCTTTTATTCCTTATTATAAACCCCTCAATTATACTTATTTCATAGATTTTGGATAAAACAACCGTACTCCCCCCTTACACATTTCTTTTTTTAAAAATTTACTGGCAAATCCCCTATATCCAAAAATCCCCATTTTTTTGAAATCATCCCTAATTTCAGTAAAAATAAAATTAAGTACTAAAAAAGACCAAAGTAGTTAAAAAAAACACTAATTTGTGGTATTAGAATTATCAGTTTAAACCTGATCTATGGTCCGAAACTTATTGGCTTATTTAAGACCTGCTAAGTCTAAAAATCTGTAGTTCAACTCTATAGAAGTTTCGATGATACTTAAACCCCATAAAATAATCCTCTCCATAAAAACATCTATTATTATAATCCTTGTACTATCTATATTTTTTTTCCAATCCAACACTCATCTTTATAAGAAAACCACCTATCATATCTTTGGGATAACTCATAAAACCAAATTTGAATATTTGGCCAAGAATAGACTATTTTTTACCTCAATTCTAAAGTTTCTCGCCATTATTTCAATTTTGCCACTTTTATTAAAAATAATATTCAAAACACCAGAAATAACTATATCATTCTTTAATTGAATAACCAAAAAAACTACTCTGATAAAGATAGAATTGCGATTTGACCTTCCATTTAAAACATTTTTAACTATTGCCCTTTTAGTTTCCTGATCTATCCTAGAATTTTCCTATTATTATATGAATAACGACCCCAAAGCAAACAAATTTTTCCGTTTACTTATTATATTTTTACTAAAAATGATTATTTTAACTTCTACTAAAAAATTATTCCTCCTATTTATAGGATGAGAAGGAGTAGGATTTCTATCATTTTTGCTAATAAGATGATGATCCTCCCGTTCTAAAGCCAAAAAATCCGCTATTCAAGCAATAATCTATAATCGTATAGGAGACATAGGAATTTTATTATTCTTCTCTTTAAGAATAACAATATTCAAATCATGATCTCTATCAGAAATACTTAGCTATAATAATACAACAACATTTAATAAAATTATACTTATAGGGGCTCTTATAGCTGCAACAGGAAAGTCTGCTCAATTTGGACTTCACCCTTGATTACCAGCTGCAATGGAAGGTCCTACCCCTGTATCAGCACTGCTACATAGATCTACAATGGTAGTAGCAGGAATTTTCCTTCTTATCCGACTCAAACCTATGTATCAATCATCTAGTAAATTCAAAACTTGATGTCTTATTTTGGGTTCTCTAACAGCCATATTTGCAGCTACTACTGCCATATCTCAACATGACATAAAGAAGATAATAGCTTACTCAACCACTAGACAACTAGGACTAATGATGGTAGCTATAGGACTTGGCCAACCTAAAATAGCATTATTTCACATATGTACTCATGCTTTCTTTAAGGCCATGCTATTTCTTTCTTCAGGTAGAATAATACACAGACTTAAAGATGAACAAGATATACGAAAGATTGGAGGACTACACCTTATTTTACCCAACACATCAACTTGTATAATTCTTGGAAGTCTTGCCCTATCTGGAATTCCCTTCCTTTCAGGGTTTTATTCAAAGGACTTAATATTAGAAATTGGCCTCACAAAACTATCTAAATTCTTAGGAATAATACTTTCTTTAATAGCAACAATACTTACTTCTGTATATTCATTACGGATTATACTCTTTTGCTTTATAAAAAACCCTTCTTTCTGCCCATTAGTCCCTACTAGGGAAGAAAAAAAAAACTTAACAAGAGCCCTTAAACGACTAGGTATAGGAACAATACTTTCAGGATGAGTCCTATCCAAACTCATTACTGCCACTCCTATAATAACCTTAAGCTCCGTCCTTAAGACTCTCGCACTACTAATTACCATACTTGGAATAATATTTTCTTTAACAATTATACAAAAACTATCAACCAAAATTTCTCCCCACCTTTCTATTAATACTAAATCATTTGCAACCAAACAATGATTTTTCGAAAAACTTTCCCATATCTCGTTCCTAACATACTCCTTTATTACAGCCCTGTATCTAAGAACACGAAAAATAGACCGAGGATGAAGAGAAAAAATAGGCCCTCAAGGTATTGCAATATCACTATATAATACAACACAACAATACCAATTAAGGCAAACAGGATACATAAAGCAATATCTTCTTTATTCCATACTTACAATAACTACCCTTTTAATTCCCTCTCTTTTAATATAATCACCTGAGTGCCGATTCAGCTGTAACTGCTATTATGAGTAGAAATTACAGAGCCTTCAAGACAGAAAAGTTTGATCCGTATGTCAACAATAAAGCAACAAACAAGGCAAGCAACAACATGTATCCTCCTATTAACAAATACCAAAACATTACTCCATACAAATTACCTGCCCCTATCAAATCTTTTTTAATTAAAAAAGAGCAATCAACAACCCTTAATTTTATTAATGAATCAAATTTTAAAAATCCCCAAAAAATTACTAACCCCCTTAATATAATAACTTCATTTAATTTTCTTACAGTAGGGTATCGTTCCGCTGAAATAGCAGTAGAGTACACAAAAACCACTAACATCCCCCCAATATATATTAAAACTAAAATTAAGGCCACAAAAGAAAGGCCTAAAAGACCACAAAGTAAACAACCTGATAGAGAAACAAATACCAAGCCCAAAGCCCCATAATAAGGAGATAACCTGTAAAAAACTAAAGTTCTTCCTAAAAACATTAAAACTAATACTAAATAAAAAATCATTATATATAAGAATTATGACAGGTCCTTTACGAAAGAAACATCCCCTATTTAAAATAATAAAAAATTCCCTTATTGATCTACCTTCTCCTAGAAAACTATCCGTATGATGAAATTTTGGCTCCCTGCTAGGTCTTTGCTTAATAGTACAAATAATTACAGGATTATTTCTTGCTATGCACTATACTTCTGATATATCCTTGGCATTTTCCTCTGTGAAACATATATGCCGCGATGTAAAATACGGGTGACTTCTACGAAATATTCATGCTAATACAGCCTCCTTCTTTTTTCTTTGTATGTATATTCACATAGGCCGAGGAATATATTATGGATCCTTTGTTAATAGAAAAACATGAAATATAGGTGTAATATTATTTTTACTTACCATGCTTACAGCATTTGTAGGATATGTACTACCATGAGGACAAATGTCCTTTTGGGGAGCAACAGTTATTACTAACCTTGTATCAGCAATTCCATTTATAGGAAAAAAAATAGTACAATGAATTTGAGGAGGATTCTCTGTTGATAATGCCACATTAACCCGATTTTTCGCATTTCATTTCTTATTCCCATTTATTATTTCTGCCCTTAGTCTAATACACCTTTTCTTTCTTCATCAAACAGGATCCAATAAACCAATAGGAATAAAATCAAAATTTGATAAGACTCCATTTCACACTTATTTTACTACCAAGGACTTAACAGGATTTATAGTATTAACAATATTTATTAGCTCCATAGTCCTTATATCTCCTAATCTCCTTAAAGACCCTGAAAAATTTAATCCAGCTAAACCGCTGGTTACACCAGTGCATATTCAACCAGAGTGATATTTCCTATTTGCATACGCAATATTACGATCTATTCCTAAAAAGCTTGGGGGAGTTGTTGCTCTAATAAGATCTATTATAATACTATTCACCGTTCCTCTCCTCCACAAATCATATAAAAAAGCTAATGTGTTCCGACCTGCATCTCAAGGGCTCTTCTGACTTCTCACTAGAACATTTATTATTCTTACTTGAATAGGAAGACAACCAGTAGAAAACCCTTTTATTATTATAGGACAAATAACCTCTATAGCTTACTTCTCACTATTTTTAATTATAACGCCCGTTACGTCCCAATTAGAAAAAAAGTTAATATTCTGCAACGATAGCTTAAAAGAAAAAGCAAAGCACTGAAAACGCTTAAATAAAGGTTAAATTCCTTTTCTTAGCAACAGACTTGGTCCTAGTCCTATTCTTGACTCTCTCTGGGATGATACATGCAAGTTAATAACAAAACAGTGAGTAAAAAAATTCTAATAACTAAAAGTAAAATAGACCAATAAAAGTATCAGAATATAACCACTATAATCTAAAACACTTAGTAAATACAAAAATAATACCACCCCTGCAGTACCTAACATTGTACAATAAGCAACAGCTTGATATAGTCACAGAGAAAACTAACCGGTAAATTATGTGCCAGCCACCGCGGTTATACATAAGGTCTTAGCCAAGATAAACGGTAAAAAGGTGCATAATAAGGAAAAAACTAACTTCAGCAGTAATAAGCTTATAGAAAACTAATAATAATAGTCTCCCTACCTAAATTTTATTTGCACGAAAACTCAAAAATAAACTGGGATTAGATACCCCATTATATGAGTAATAAAAACTAATTTTCCACCTGAGAACTACGAACTAACGTTTAAAACTCAAAGGACTTGGCGGTTTTTTAAATCTTTCTGGAGGAGCTTGCTATCAAACCGATAATCCACGAAATACCTCACCAATCTTTGAAAATACAACCTGTATACCATCATCGTCAGCCTACTCCTCAAGGAAAGTATGCAAAAAGAGATCCTCTCACTACGTTAGATCGAGGTGCAGTTTATAGATTGGGGATAAGTGAGCTACAATAATACAACAAATAAAATATAAATATGGACAGCTTAATGAAAAAAAGCTCCAAACAGAATTCAGTAGTAATGACTTAACAGAAAATAAGCATGAAAAAACAAAAAGCTCTAAAATGCGCACACATCGCCCGTCACTCTCCCCAAAAGGGGAGAAAAGTCGTAACAAAGTAGGCGTATTGGAAAATGTGCCTGGCATAAAATTTTTATAGTTGAATTACAACAAAAGCTTTTCATGCTTTAAGTTTGGGTTAAAATCCCAGTAAAAATTTTGTCACCAGTAAAGCCCTAATAAGCTAAATGACCAGCTATTAATCTTGTAAATTAAAAAATGGAGGTTCAAATCCTTCTTTTGGCTTAATTTATTAAATAAAAGCCCTTATGAGGGTACCACCCTCCGGGTGGTACCTCCGCATACATAAGTTAGTGTTCAAATGAAATCCTCATGGGGTTAGTAATTAGGGCACAACTATTTTTCTTTACAGGGCTATTTTTAGGCTCTTCTGGGAATTATATAAATACGCTCTTACTTTTTTTTTTTTACTTATATTCATGGGTAGCAGTTACAGCTGAATCGGCACTCAGGTGATTATTGTTAGCTATTGTTAAACTTTTCTGTCTACAGTATTATTTCCTTTTTGGATATAGGGAGTTTACAGGGAACTGATTTTTATCTATTATTTAAAGGTATTATGCAAATAAATTGATTTTTTCTAAAAAAAAAAAAAAAAACAACACAAATTTGACAAAAAAGTGACTTTTTTGTGTTTTTTGTGTTTTTTGCTGATGGGGCATTATACCTACATAAACTTCTACAATATAGCCTTATTTTTAAACAGGACACCCTACAGTATATACCAAAAAGCAGGGATACCGTCTTTTTGGTCCTTTCGTACTAAAAAAAACTATTTTAAAATAATCGTGGATAGAAACTGACCTGGCTCCCGCCGGTCTGAACTCAGATCACGTAGGATTTTAATGGTCGAACAGACCAGCCATTAGGAACTTCTGCATCCCTAGGAAATCCCGATCCAACATCGAGGTCGCAAACTTTTTTATCAATATGAACTCTCCAAAAAAATTACGCTGTTATCCCTACGGTAACTTATTCTTTTTATCACCTTTTTAGTGGATCACTTCAATTGAAATTTTCAAATACAAAAAGATTTTTTTTAAAAAAAATAACGGAGGGTTATTATTCTCCGTGATTGCCCCAATCCAAATAAAATATGTACAACATTATTGTTCTTATAGTAATCACAAAAGAAATTATTAACTTCTAATTAGCATAAAACAATAACAAATATATTACATTTTCCTATATTTAAGCTCGATAGGGTCTTCTCGTCCTACGACCACATTTCTGTTTCTTCACAAAAATACTAATTTCAAAATATAAGAGAGAGACAGCTTAATTCCCGTCTTGCCATTCATTCCAGCCCCAATTTAAAAGGCAAATGATTATGCTACCTTCGCACGGTCAAGATACCGCGGCCGTTTAACTAAAATAGTCACCGGGCAGGCAGGACTCCTTATATTTAAGATTCTTTACAAAGAGCGATGTTTTTGGTAAACAGGCGAAATCAACATTTGCCGAGTTCCTTTCACTTATTTTTATAAAAATATTACCACTTGTGTTAGTAGACAACAATTCAAATTCATTTCTCGACAAAAAATATTTGTCCCATCCAATGTTAGGATTGGTTAATACACAAAAGGTATAGTTTATAACCCTACTAATTTCAACATTATAACTTCCAAATTAATGGAATTCTTTCATACAATATTACGATATAAAATTCTTCTCCTAAAATTTTTTGTATTGTTACTAAAAATAAGCTTTAACGCTATTTTTAAAGCTTGATGCTATTAATCCTACTTTTTTACAGCGTAAACACATTTCTACAAAAACATTCTTAATCAGTAATAAAAGCTTTTTCTTTATTGACAGAAAAGCTTATCCCTTTCTGTCTAACAAATACATAATTGTTAAAACCAAATTATTGTTCTGTGAAACAACACCTATTTAACAAAAATGAATACTTGGCTTACACCTCTTTCTAAAAGAACCAGCTATCCTTGAGCACGATAAATATTTCACATCTAGTATACCCTCAAGTCTTACTATTGCAACAGTAAAAACTTTACCTCTTTAAGTAGAGTATACTAACTCGCCCAACTTCGGGGTAAAAAAACCTATTTTTATAACCTTATTGAACCATTATACAAAAGGTACAAGACATAACCTTTACTTTTCTGTTTATTAATATTTAAAATTATTTCAACTTTCCTTCACAGTACTCACTATTTAGCTTCATCATAATATTTCTATAAAAAATACTCTAACACCTTTATCTTATTAACACTATTTTGATAAAAATAAAAATAGAACAATTTAATTGACCAATTAAAAATCAGCTAGTGTTTCAAATTTTATTAATATATAACAATTATTTTAATAAAGAAATAAAAATTGGAGAACAAAATAACCCTAAAAGTCTTACTCCAATACTTATGCTAAGAAAAATTCCTTCTAACGTCAATCCCCTCTGATTGCCTAAACCTTTTCGTCATCTAAAAAGTAATAATAAATGTTGAGGAAATAGCAACAACCTTCTTTTAAAAGCTATTCGTAGATAGTAAAATAAACTTAATAACCTCCCAATAACCAATATTCTGCAGAGAAAGAAACTTCCTTTTCTTACTAAAACATGTAAAGAAATAAACTTTATTAAAAACCCTAGAAGTGGGGGAAGCCCCCCCAAAGAAAGAATACTAATAACTAAACCAAATCCCCCCACAAAACTATAAAAAGGTAGTCGGCTTAGTCTAGATAAGGAGCTTAAACTCATATTTTTAACTATTAAAAAAACTGAAGAATTAATAAAAATATAAACAATTAACATAATACATCTTACACTTGTAGAGTATACAATAGTTCTACAAATCCACCCCATATGAGCTATTGAAGAAAAAGCAAGCATCTTTCGTACTTGAGTCTGATTCAAACCTCCTCAACCTCCAACCAAAACAGACATAGCCCCCATTATTATAATTAAATTTGCACTTAGACTTTCTATTATTCTTAATATAATAACGAAAGGAGCTATCTTTTGCCAAGTTGATAGCACTAAACCCTGTAAAAACCCAACTCCCTGTATAACATCAGGAAATCAATAATGACAAGGAAACAAACCTAGCTTTAAACCCAGAGCAAAAGTTATTAAAAAAGAAGTTACCTCTTTTAAAGGTTTTCCTAAGGATCAAGAAGAATATAATCAAGCCTGTATTACAACAACATTTAATAAAAATCCGGCCCTAATAGATTGAATTAAAAAATACTTTACTGATGATTCCACATTACGGGGAGTAAACTGATACGATATTATAGGCAATATCGACAAAGTATTCATTTCAAGACCCACTCATAAGGTAAACCAGTGATGGCTACTTACAACAATTAAAGTCCCTAATACAACCCTAATAATTAATACTACTAAAATTTTTCGATGCACAAAGTTTGAAAGGAATTTAACCTTCACCAATCTAATTATCAGCTAGATGTCCTTACTCTAAGGAACAAACTCTATCTATAAAAGGCATAAGATGGG
>JAUELD010122157.1:0-16415 GCA_031471615.1 Aglantha digitale | reverse complement strand
GTTTAATCAATAATTCACGGTAATCTGCGCTAACAATAAAGTTTATTGTAGGCAAATAAGCTTAACCGTTCTACTTAGTAACATAATATTTTCGCTATTAGCATGCAGCTGGATATAGTTCATCTTTATTTTCGGTTTTCAGTACACCATATGTTGCCAATAGACCTTTTCCATGATAACAAAACCATTGTAAATATACAACCTCGTAACCAGTACTGCGTGTTCAAAAAGGTTTACATATTTGTTGAAAAATATTTTATAACATAGATCCTAATTAAAGCCTGCATGGATAGGGGACAAACGAATAACAGTATTTTATCGTGAAAAAGGTCTATTCATTTCAAACCAAATTTGTATAAGATGTATCTTTTACAATTTTTTAAAAAAAACAAGCGTTAAAACAGTACAGCGCAAAGTATCAGGTCAAAATATACGCCCATTTTTGTAGTGTATCAATTGAAAACGAGGTTTCTTAATCGAACTAAAATTATTTTCATCAACTAAAATTTTTTTAAAGTAAATAAAAAACCAAGGAAATTGTGTTCACTGAAACCAAAAAAAAAGTGTACGGAAATTACAAATGAATTAATTGCATCAAAATATATATCTTCACGAATATATATATTCCTTTTATAAACAGATTTATGTAAATTTTTTCTAAAACTAATCATCGGCAAGAGCATTGGTCTTTCCGGTGACTAACTGGAAGAAGTTCCCACATGAACATCGTTGAGCGTCACCTTTCTTTAACACCATCCAAGTGACACCCGTAGAATCTTCTTCGCCTGAAACATAAACAAAAAAAGTTGGAAAACAAATATAATACACGACATATAAAACGAAATACTCGATACATTATAATTAGTAAAGATATTCAATGATGGTTTCTACTTAAAAATAGTATTTGATATAAAAAATAACATATAAACTACTTTTCAAAATTGAAATAAGATTCTGTTTATATTTGGCTAATACGTTTGATCTTTTTTGTTTCATTTCAAAAAAAAATTTTTTAACGAATGTCATGTCTCATAAGAACCTTCTATAACCTTAAACAAACAAAAACTAGTAATAGTCTCTTATGCAAAACTTAAAGAAAAAAGAGAAATAACTAACAGACACATCCAATAATTCGTTCGTCGAACATTGATGGCACTAATGTCGGTGCCAGTTTAGTTCCAGGGACTCCGGTTGTTACATTTAAATTGAACGGATCCTAAAGAAAAAATTTAAAGAGACCAAATAAAATGAAACCCAAAAATAAGAAAAAGATATCTTTAACTAAAAAGATGAGTTTTTACTATACTTACAGGGTTTCCGGCCAAAATTGCTTCTAATTCTTTTCGTTCTACTCCAGTGGCTTGTTCCAAATCAGTAGGTATGGTTCCTAATGCAAAGAAAATATAGGCTAAAATATTGCAATTAAAATTCATATTTAAATAAACTTCAGTCGAAGAACATAATCTGCTGTGAATAAAAAACGTTTAAAAAATAATTGTTACACATAATTTATTTCATTACTTAGTATCAGAAAATCAACCATCTGATTGGCTGATGAAATATTTTATAGAAATTTTTCTGTGCTCTATTAAAACAATTAACATTTATTTTTTCGCCATTTTGATAATAGGATTAAGAAAACTTTTTTGAAATAATTCGCTTGCTTATTATCGAACTATGAAATTGGAAAATAAACAAAAAAGTGACAAAAATAAACATTACTTTTATGTGTAGAAAGAAAATTTATCTTAATTTAAAAATACTTATCTACTTTGTATAGAGAATGAAATTTCCAGATGTTTCAATAAGAATGCATTAAGTAGTAATAACATAACAGCTATTTAAGGTTAAATAAGTAAAAACTTCCAAATAGGGATTTTTAGCCTAGTTTTATTTATTTTTTTTATAAATTTATTTTAACTGCTTTTTTCAATTTATTTTAATTATATTAAGAAGTTTTAGATTGGTAGTTTTAGATAAAGTTTCATAATTTTAATAAAGAAAGTATTTCGAAAAGATTTTAAGCGCATTATTTATAAAGATTACACAGATAAACTGGCTTTGTACTGATTTCTTGCACAGACTGAATTGATCATTTGACATGCTTAGTATGGTACCAACGGAAACAAATAAAGTATAATATGCTCTTTATGGGAAAAGTTCCTTTTTTCCTCTTTAAGGAAATCAAATCTGATATAACAAATTAAGGTCAATTTTAGAGCAGAATAAATTAGAAAGAATGTTTTTCATTGCATGTTAAAATATATTTTCAACATACTTAAAACATCCAAAAAACTGAAAAGAAAGAGTTCCCCAAAAGAAGAAAGTATTCAAGTGTGTCATATTTACATTCTAGTAATTGAGCTAAAACTTATATTTCAAAAACAATTTCAGTATTCCAGTACCTTCAAACTTGCCATCCTCCACTCTACTAAGTAAAGTAAAAACAATTTATTTTCCTTATTCTATTATCTCTTTATTCCCGCTTTCTTATGTTGAAGTTTCGAGTTCAAATTAAGTAAGATTGCAAACATGAAAAACTTAAGAAATAATTATTACATAAAAATTACAAATAATTACGTGACTACTAGCTATTTTATAGGGGTTTAGTTTTTTAGAAAAAAAATTAACAATTTGTGTTTTACTGATATATAAAATCAAGAATTTGAAAATGCTAAGAAATTTGAAATATTCATAATGGATTTTGAGTGATTGGATCATCAAGTTCTCTAGATTTAAATGGTTACTAAATCCACTCAAATTTAAAAGAACATACCATATGTGTCAAAATGAACATTTTGATGGCAAATTCAATCTACTTAAGCAAAGCAGAAGCAAACAGAGTATTATTTGATGATGAAATAAATATGAGAGCATGCAAGATTTATCACAACCAAGATGTATGAGATCGCAGCAAATTAACTCAAAATATATCAGTTTGTAGCTTTTAAAGCTCATAAAATTTTAAAATGAACATGCTTGTGAATCAAGGTCAGCGAGAGGCAATAGGATGATCTAAAGCAAGCTGACCTTAAAACAATGACAACAACATTACTAGAATTTACAGATGATTTGCATCAGATGATTTGATTGAATAATTAAAAAATATATTAAAATATTATGAAGGTGCCGCCTAAATTTAAAGTTCCTAAGTTAGTTGATAATGACATGCAACTATAAATTGTCTCAGTAAAATTGAAACAAAAAAAATATAATCATTATCGAAAAATCAACACTACTTAATAAACTTAACAAACTGACTTTGTTCAATTTGTAGTAAACTAATAAATTATATTAGACATCTTTAATTTAAACATGTAAATTGAACAAAATGGTTGATTTTTAACCTGTATATTATATAAAAAATATATGAATACAGAAGATATTTTAAGGATTCTATTTTTATCAATATAATACATCAGCTTTTTATTTATATAAAATGTTTTGTTAAGCCTCACCAATGAAGTTAAAACAAGCCTAGCATTTCTACAGCAAATATGTTTAAATTCATGCATAGGGGTAGAATCATGTTACCAGGAATTCTTTTTGTTTCTCATTTCCAGGCTTTGTTTAAAGAAAGAGTTAATAAAAATTTGCTAATAATTAATATAAATTAAAAAAGTTCTTTCCAAGGGTTTCTTGTCAGTTTTTTTTACAAGAATTTGCAGAAGCCACTGACTTACTGAGGAAAAATCCATGTTCCAAGCTTCTGACATGCTCTCATTTGTGCTAGAGTGGTTACATTTGCACTTCATATACGTGATTTCAGAGTTGGTGGAGCCATCTTGTTTTTTAATAAAATGTTCTATAAAAGTAGTACAAGTTAGACTTTGAACCATACTTTTAACAAGTACATAGGGCAGTAATTTGTTATATGTTATAAATTGAAATATCATTAAATAAAAAGTTAGTTTCAATAGCCAACTTAGACTAGGTCAAAAAACAGTTACGACTTCGTAAAATGGAGAGTATACAAAAAATACTGCTTTTTTAGAACCCTAAGATAAGAACTTAAGAACACTAATAAAATGGAGATTTTTACGGTATTTCCAGAAAGTTGAACGACCAACTTGCGTGGTGCAAGTATTCAAAAACAAGAAGGGTCTTGCTAACATCTGAAATTGCATAATAAAGTTTACCATACAACGTCCAGACAGAGTTTCGGCTTTTAAACGACATCAAAGGATTTCCACGCAGGAGTAAAAAAATTGTAGAAAAAGTAATATTAACAGTAGGAGCACAGCAAAGATATATACTTTAGCAGGAAAAAAGGAGTTTTCATTGCAAAAGTTAGAAATAAATAAATAGAAAATCTGTGTTGTTACACTTATCATTATTTTCTAAATCTAAAAAATCTGTTAAATTCTAGAAATGTAATAGCAAAAAAGCTTTAAAGTACTACTGCGTTATAATTTAGTTTTTTTAACTCCCAATTTTGGCAACAGAGAATTTATTTTGGCAAGACTGTGCAATAGTTATTACTGAAAACATGCTTCTACCCTGTACCTATACGGTTTGTAAATAGAAATACATAGCCTATTTGTGGAGTGAAATTTTTGCATTGCCTATATTTATAGAATCAAAGAGTTTTATTTTCAGAATCTATATAAATTGATCACTACATGAATAAGCAGCATATTTTTTATATGAAACATTTAGCTTTAGTCTGACTGCCATAAAAAGTTGGATACAAGATCTGATCTGATGGCTGATATGTCATGAAATAATTTCATAATTTCAATTCTGATTAGAGTCAAAAAAGAGGATAATCAAAATCTTCATACGAAATACAGCTTTCACAATGAGACAATATTTCATTAGAAACAAATATAGCTACAGCTAGCTAATTATTATAGGACAAATAACACGTGAACAGAAAGTGAAACATAGCTAGTATAGTACACAATATTTTCTTACCGGTCGCTTCAACTTTACGTTGTACAGAAGTTGAGAAGCAAGCACTTCTTGCTAAATTTCCAGTCCTTCTTAAAGCAGTTGATGCTATTAATCTCAGAGCCATCTTTATATAAATGAATTTATTGGTGTTCAGATGTTTAGAGATGTCCAAGGCTCGATTGCGTTTATCAACAATATCGACCGGAATTTGCAAACCCAAGGTTTTCTTATTATTACGGTGCCGTTATAATAATTATAACTCTTGCATTGTGGGTAAACGGTAAAAAGTAAAAAAGAGAGTTTTATCATAGTGTGATGTCATTTATTATTTAACATATTTTTCCTCCTTTTTTGCATAAATGAATTTTTTTTAATAAGATTTTGAAATCTCACTTAAGTTAAAGGAAATCAATTTTTTAAGAAAGTTTTCATTTTAGCAAATAAATTAACTACAATTTTTTATTACGAAAAAAAAAAAGTGAAATTTTTCTTGATATTATTTCAAAATTTGCTACAAACAAAAACAGCTAATCCACTCAGTATACACCAATTCACACCGTTACTTTCACCTTGATTCTAAACTATAGCTATCTACTTGTTGCTTTTAATAACTTATTTTTTTATGATTATTCTTGACAGAATCGTATAAAAGAAATAGTGGCAGTTCCAAGTTGGTAGAAATTTCTAAATATTGTAATAACTACTTAATTGTCCATTAAAAATAATACAATAATAAATATCTTAAAATTTTTGGGATGATAGAAACGTCCGATAAATAAAAGCTATAAAGACCGGAACATTTTAAAGATAATTAAATTCCTTATAATATGAAATTTAGTATAGATAAAATATATCTAACCTGGATATCTATACGGGTAAGTTATGGAACCTACTGTAGTGATTCATTAGAAAACTTAGAGATATTTCTTAGCTCACTTCCTACGCAATGTTCGTGGTTCGAGTTCTTCCACTGTCTGAGATTGTCTGGTTAGCAGTATATAAAACACAAATATAACATCACCGTAGCACATATACGAGCAGTTAAATATACCAGATCCATTGGACAAGGACCACCATGATAAGTTAATTAAGACTTCTGGAAGCCTCAATAAAAACATACAAATCTAACTATAAAGCACTGGTTTACTAGTTTTGAAATAAACATTTCGTTAAGTTAATAATTTTGAGAACAAAATATCCGTAGAAATTTCAAAAGGAAGTTCTTTATTTTTGTATTTTTGACTCGTAGAGAGTTTTAGGGAAATCTATCTAACGGCCGACGACTGAAAAGATGTAATGGAATAATGGTGTTAACCTGAGTTACCGATATCTAAAGATCCCCAAAAATCAATATCCAATATCCAAAACCGATATTCAAATCAGTAAATATTTATATTTAGCTTTGTTAGAATACAGCAATAGGCAAAGTAGAATTTACCTTGCATTTTTTCAATCGAACTTGCAACTTTATTTACCTATTTATATATATTAGATCAACTGGAATTGAATAAAGAACGTAGTAGCTAATTTAATGCAGAAAATAGAGCTAAAGCATCATTATTATTTTCCCTGGTTAGTTCCTTCCATTTTTACACATGTTAAATTATAATTAAATTTGTTTTTTATCACCCAGCGGTAATGTTGTTTCGTGCTGTTTTCTAGATAAAATCTCAAGGAATAATTACAGTGACAAAAAAAAGATAAAAACCTTTGTCATGTTTAACGGTGAAATGAACCGTAGTATATAGACTCTAGAATGTGTAAAAGGTAAACTCATAGATCTAATATTCCTGCAAATTCAGCAACAAAGTGTTATAGATTGCATATTACTTTACATTTATTGGAACATTGAACCTATTGATCATTGCAACTCAGATTAACGCGAACAGATGATTCCATATTTTTGAATATATGTTATCTGATTAACCAAAAATGAAAAATAAATTCACTTCTTTTTTTTTTACTATCGTCATGTCAGGCTTTTCGCATGAATGAAGAGAATATCGAACATTTAAACATGTTTGAAATGAATAGGGACTAGCCCAGTTAGCCCATAAATTTTTCTTCGCTAAGATATTTACATGGTAACTGTAAGTTTGCCAAGACTCTTACAGTTCATATTCTACAAACATTACTTACAAAGGTGCTACTTTTATAGTTTCAAAACGAAACATAATGCTAAATAAAAAAAAAAAGTCTTATTTTTAAACTATTATTTTGTAGAGAATATTTCAAAAAAACATTTTATTTATTAAAGTATATACTAAAAAAACTATTAACTTTACATTTAAAAATAATATATATCACTTTTATCAGTATTTGTATATACCACTTTTCACTTACATTCTTTTTGTTATAAATATGATTGTAATACATATGTTATATGTTAAATCAATGACAGTATCTCATCTGCTAAGGAAGTTTTATGTGGACCGAGTACCACAAGGTTCTACTTTAGGCGTTCTGTTGTTTTATAATATTTATTATTGATTTATTTATTAGTTATAAGTTATTGTTAAGTTAAGGTTCTGTCTTGTTATCTTTTTGCAAACTCCGTGAAGATTTGCATTCACAATTGTCAAAATTTTCCTAGTAGATTTGTTAAACATGTTGGAATTTTTATAGAAGAACATCTTAGCTTGAATACTCATATCGAAAATTTATGTCAATAACTCTCTCAAATAATTGGAATGATATCTTAGTTCAGACCTTATACTCCCCTGTATGTTTTTTAATCTATATGTTACGCTTTAATTTTCAGTTATTTACATTACGGATGCTTAGCAAGGCAATTTACAACTGGTCTTCGTATTGGAAAATATCATGTCTCCTTACAAAGAAAAACTTTAAGAATATTATCATTTCATCATATCAGGATCGTACAAGCCCTTTATTTTCACTTCCTTTAATTAACAGTTGTCGAAATTTGTTTTGCATGAGAATGTGTTTAAGGTTAAAACGAGATTAGGTTCCCTGTTCACTACACAGACGTTTTACACTTTAATAGAAGTTAATAACTTCATGTACTCGAAGTAATTCAACTTATCTGAAACCTAAATCTGGTAAAAATTCCCTTAGATTTAAAAATGTAAACCAGTGCAATTATTTTGTTGAATCTCATAAAAAATTTGATGAAGTTTCCTCGATTTTCAACTTTAAAAAAGTCTTTAAAGAGTTGTGCTGTGATAAATACTTGGAGCTTTCGTATTTATTTATTTCATATCAATTATTTTAATATTTACTAATCTGTCGAGATGATGATTTAAGTAATTTTGAGTTATCTATATCATTTTCTTTAGTCTTGTGTTTTATACGGTGGCCCATTAAACTATATCATATATTTTGGCTTCTTAAATATTTTTTGTTATTTTTTAAAATAATTTTTAGTATTTCCCCTCTGTAGCAAACGTTGTTTTAGAAGCGTTAACGATTTGTTAAATAGTAATGATCATAAAGATTATTTTTCTATTTTAGTTTAATTAAAACAAAAGTTTATTTAGAATTTTAAGAGTTAATCAACCTGAAAAATAAAATATAAAAGTTATTTATTAAAGTTTTATTTTATTTTTCACAATTTTTCAAGTAAATGATAGCAGTTTGGTTTTGAGAGCGAAGGAGTTAAAACACTTGTGTTTCTTTTTTTTATTGTGATGCAAAAATCTATTCTACTGTTTTAACAAAAGAAGTAATTAAAATATAAATAGAATTGTTAGATTGTTATAAAAAAATAAAAAATAACCTTATGGTCAACATGTGGAAATCCCATAAAGTAATGAAAGCAACAAAGATAATTTTAACTGAAATTGCTGTTCCATTTTTCTTTTCTTTCCCTTTTTTTATTTATTATTAGCTAATTGGTTTTTCTATTCACTTATAAAACCAATACCAATCATAAGTCTCGAAAATAAATATTAGCAAAAGCTAAGGTTATTTTTTGCCATTCAATCCATAGCAGTGATATATCATTGGATAGTATAATCACGAAAAATGAGAATAAAATTAAAAAAAAGGATGGCCGTGATCACTGATTGTAATTTGTGGTGATTAAAAATAGTGTATGATTGATATAGCACTTCACAATATCATTTTAAAATTAAGCTTCATGGTATCATTTGTACCTTAGCCAAAAGAATGAATTTCCTTTATTCGGATCTTAAAATTTTCTAATGTCATACTGTCATAAAGTTTTTTCTTTTGTTATATAGCTCGCCGGAATTACATCTCTGATTCCTCAAATAGTTAGTGACTTTAATAGAAGTTACAGCTTATGTTATTTAACAACTCTTTAGCTTACTTCTCGGTAGAGTAGCCATCGTCTCTTCACTTAAAGCTTGCATATTGTTCCAGTAAAGGTACTAAGAAGACTCTGCTGGAAAGAAATTAAAATGGAATCATTAAACATGACAAAAGCCGATTCGATTCCTTACATCTATAACTTTCCTGGTGTTATCAATACGAAATAGCAAGTTTATTCATTATAACTACATCTGTGTTTTTATGATCGACTTGTTCAGATCTGGGCCAATGTTTGTTTACCAATTGCCTTATGTTTTTTCCACATTCCCCTTTGGCAATATATATGATCACTGTACAGACAAACGAAGCATAGTACACAAAAGCAAACCGTTGTAAGTCAGAAGAACGATCTTGACTGACTCTCCTTTTGATAAACTGAAGTAATATGTACAATAACTTTGAAGAACTAGTCACGACAACAACGGGGAATATTACTCCATACGATTTCTTTGCTTTGTTTGCAAAAGATCTGTTTACTCCAATGACGATCGATATTCTGTTAAATGCAATTTTGAGCTTAATGGCATAAATTATACATAATATATCGGCAGTTAAATTTATCAGTAACGTCATGTAAAGTAAAATCATATATTCCAAAAATATTGGTAACAATATTGCGGTTGTGCCAATAAATAAAGCAACAATTATAACCTTTACCAATTTCGAGGTGATCTTTTTCTTTTCGGAACAACTTAATACCACCTGCTCTTTTAACATAATGTAATTTGTATAAACCAGTGTTAGTAAACCTATACTGGATGTAAGCATGCCAACCTGATGTGTTATATAAATTACTACTATCCAATCACACGATATAAATCTTTGTAAACGTTTCCAATGCCCAATGATTAGACTAATGGTTGTTAGACAGTTTCCGAAAAAAACCAATATAAAACATCGAGTAGAAAACTTGTTTTCATTTTCTTCGTAATGGAATGCCAGTAAAGACGAGATTACATTTTGTGTGAGAATAAGCGCCGTAATAACGAGTATGGTAACATTTTCCTCATAAGATTTCCAGTCTGTAAACGCATTGTGTTGGCAAATAAAAGAAAAGTTAAGACTCATTATTTCAGCTTAGATTCGATTTTTCGTAAGCACACTACTCAAGAGTATATATATTGTTATAAAATTATTGTTGGTAAATATCTTCCCGTTACTTCCCAATGTTTCAAGCAAAACTCCTATTTTTGTTTTAAGTTGTTAAAACAATTAGTTGTTCAAAAATCTTGGAAAAGAAATTTAGTTCGCAGACTTTTAAACCTGTTTATTGCAAGAAAGGCGTTTACCTTACAAGAAGAATGAGAATAAGTGTATAAACGACTCATTTATGAGAAAATATGATGTCCAAAATAGAAAACCCATTAAAATACAATACTAGTGTAACTCACGAAGTATTAAAAAAGTAAAACACTGAAAGATAGTCCGTATGGTTTAAATAGGTGTGGTTTAATAAGAAACATATTCCGTATTAAGATATTTTTCGCAATAGATGTAGATATCAATAGAGATATTAAAATCAATTGAGCGTAGGTGCTTTAAAACAAAGATGGTCTATTAGTGTGAAACTTTAACATGTTGTTTCCGCAATATTTATCCTTGGTTCGGGAAGACCTCATATTAATTTCTCCCTGTTAATTGCCCGCTCGAAAAATTGTTGCATCCATTTTCCTTTACTAGTAAAGAATTTTACTATATATCATTATTGGTTTATTTATTAAAACTGTGTCTTGAACTATAATGTTTCATACATAAGCGCTGAAAAAACCATTCTAGCTCACGAGTTAGGATATATGCTATTTGGAGTCTTCAACCCTACTCATCAAAATACATTCTTAGTATAACATACATCGCAATTGTAGGACACAATGACAATATATGTAAAATTTGAAAAGAATGTAAATGCAAACAGGGGGTGAATTAGATGAATGGGTACTTATCTTATGGCCATTTTTTAATAATTCAATAACTTCTATATTGAAAGGTAAAAATCTAAGTTTTATCCTAAAAAATAACAATTTCCTTGTTTATAATTCTAAATGCAACTAGATAATTTCCCCATTTAGATATCTCAAAGTTAACGTTAGTATTAACGTTACTAACTTTAAAATCAAAAATCATTATACATGAGGGGGTTCTTTTTAAGCAAAGTATTGTTGTTTTATTTAAAAGCTTATCAAATATACCTCTCTGTTACTTATATTTAATGATTGTAAAGTTATTTACTACTAAAAAAAAAAAATCAAATTTTTAACTTTTTGCAATAAGTTAATTTTGTTAAAGTTTAATACTAACTAGAGACACTTATTCGTCCATTATATTTATACGGTCATATGAAGATTTTGTTAAATATTTTTTCTAAAATCAATTTTTACCTTAATACCATTTTTCATAGAATGTCTTTCTCTTTAAGTTGAAAATATTTTATTTTTAAAACAATGAAGTAGCTATGTATTCTTAATGTTTTTGTTTTATTTTTATTATTCACTGAAAAACTTTCTGTTGCTTTTGCTCTAACTATTGGATTGAACGATTAGTGAGTTACAAGATAGACTTTTAAATAGAAAGGTGAAGCTTTATGTTTTTTTTTCATCTCCTAGCCATTTCGTTCACCTTTCAAAATACCTACAAAATACCTTCACATTACCTTCAACAAACTTTCAAAATACCTTCAGATTACCTTCAACAAACTTTCAAAATATCTTCACATTAACTTCAACAAACTTTCAAAGTATGTTCCGATTACCTTCAACAAACTTTCAAAACACCTCCAAAATAAGTTCAACAAACTTTAAAAATATCTTCACATTACCTTCAACAAACTCACAAAATACCATCACATTACCTTCAACAAACTTTCAAAATATTTTAAGATTACCTTCAACAAATACAAAATACCTTCAGCAAACTTCCTTACTTTAACTTTTTGTTTTTTATTTTTATGAAATACAAAATAAAAATAAAATAAAATAAAATACAATAGAATAAACAACCATATGAAAACTATAAACATAAACATAAACTAACATAAACTTCAGATAATACAAGTATTTTGGTATAAATACTACATGTTTAGTTTATACAGGGTACTTGATTAACCATTGGTTATAGTGTTATAGGTACGCCACATTTACAATTTTTATTTATAATACTATTTTGTATTTTGAATTTTTTCCTTTAAAATGTTTTTAAGGATGTAAGCATAAAATAAATGTTTTGGTATATGCTTAGCTGAAATATGGTTAATGTTTTCATGTCATTCCAGTTTTAGGTGTTTTTCGTCTTTAAAATGAATTAGTATTATTGAAGTGTGTTTTTGACGACGGTGAAGAAGCTCGATTTTTTTTGTTTTTGCATAAATTAAATTAAATTAAATAAAAATAAATTAGTATCATATATGTATCATCGTATGTGATGTCATGAAACAAAGGTTCATTTGGTTTATCTATAGTGATACATTGTTTCTCAACTTTTCAAACTTATAGTCTCTCTTCTTGAAAACATTTCTAAGAATTTTTCTATAAACTTTACCCTTATTTTTTTATTATTAGAAATAAAAGTTTTATACGGCCTTATATTAATGACATTGCTTTTCCAACAACATCTATACTTGAACTTTCCACTTAACTAACTTTTTAAGTTTTAAACATTATCCAATCAAATCTCAGCAAATTTAAAATCATACTCAAGAAGCAATTGATGTTTCTAAATCTGAGATCGAAAATCTGATTGAACAAATCATCAAGAAAATCATCAAGAAAAACAAAGAGCTTTCAGAAATTACATTAATTGAAAGCAAGTGCTCTAAACAACTTCGAAGCGCAGCCAAAAAATTAAAGAACTGAAACTACAAATCTCAACATGTAAAACTAGTATTTAAGATTTGCAAATCAATCTTCAAGCTAAAGGAAATGAGCTAAAGGCAATGAGACTAAAAGAAGAAGAAGTTTTGAAATACAAACATGAAATTGAAGAAAAAGAAAAACTTAGAAGAAGAATACAAGGTTGAAAGCAAAATGAAAGGATTGAAAATGAAAGAGGCTTTTTGAGCTAGAACTATTATGTAAACGATCGAACGAAGCTATAAATACACTTACGAAAATCATATTCTTCTTGAACGAGATCAAAAGAAGATATTCTAAAAGCAATGTTTTGATCAAACTTTAAATGAGTTTACCGCTAAAGTAAACAAATTGCGAGAACATATAATGGGAGATGGAGAGCTTTATAAACAAGATAAAGAGGAAGTGCTCAAGAATTTAAATGTTGGATACGAACAAAAACTTATCGAGCAATGTGATCATTTTAATGAACAAATGAATTCCAAAAACAACGAAATTGATGTTAAAACACGAGAGATAGAAGATCTGAGCAAAACAAATATAAAAGTGAAACAACAACTCGCCAATTCGAGTACAAAACTCGCCAAATCAACTAACAACCTTGAGTTACTTCAACAAGAATCACTTTATCAATTTAAAAAAAATGAAAAAAGAAAAACGATCAGTAGCGGGAATTAATAGATAGCCTGCAAGACATGCTCTCTAAATCAAATGCTAGAAAAGCGAGCTTGAAAGAAGAGAGACAAGACAATGAATCTACAATTGATGAAGTTGAGAACTCGTTAAAGAAGAGTTGTATAAAAAGTGCTAACGAAAAAAACAAAGTGCTACAGACAAATGATATGCTTAAGAAGAAACTCGAAATGTGTATGAAAGAGTTGGACGAGTGAAAATCGAGAATAAGTTCAAAAAAACTCCTCTTAGCACATTGTAAGTTAAATTGAACTTTTCTTTAGAATTGAACTAAAACAAATTGGAAATTGAGATACAAATAGAATACACTTTATAGTTGTGGGATTATAGTAGTTGTCTTAAAAATGACCTGGGAAAGCTTTATATTTTGCAAAAATATGTTTATTCAAACTTGGAGATTATCTTCTTCAATAGTTTTGATATTATCCAGTGTTTTTTACTTTATATTGATTGTCGCTTTATAATTTTATTAGCGAAACGAAAAACGATACTGTGCAGCGAAATCAAATATGGATTCTTCCCACATGAACATTGCTCAAGAAATTAAATCTGTTGATAAAAGCACAGAACATCAAATAGATGACCAGGAAAAATGTTCAGATCAAATGTTTATCAACATAACCTCAACAATGCATGATGAAGAAGTAATTTGCGAAGAATCAATCATAGAAATTATTTCTGATGAAAGTAACTTAAACGACACCATAGATGATATTTATGGGTTTGATGATGACGTAGAGAATGCCATTCCAACCAATCAGATTGTCAATTCACAAAACCAATCAGTGATGAATGAACCAAAACAAACATTGGAAGTTGTGCATGAACCAGAACAAACTAAAACTTTCATTTCTGATCTATCATTTTTAACGTCGGATGCTAAAAACAACGGCTACGAAGATGACTTTTCATTGGGTACTGAAGAAATCGACGACCTTCTCGATGATATAAAACCAGCAGAAACGTATAGACCGGTAGCAGATCTGTCACAGCGATCAAGTAACATCAAATTTAGATGTAACTTGATTGCGCTTTAACCGATTGGCTTCCGTAATAATGATTGGTATTTAGACGAATTGTCTGAAGAAGATACAACTGGCAGTGATGATAAAACGCAGAGTGTCACTGTATCAAACATGGAGAATGATTTTGATTACGGTGAACTGGTTGAGCCAGTTGAAGAAATGCACTATGAAGAAATGCCACGAGATGAAAAATAATCTAGTTATTTAGAAGACACATTTGAAGAAGATATTGAAGAATCACGTGATTTGTAAACAACTGAAGAAACAATAGAGGAAGAACTGGACTTGGATGTATCCACAGCCGATGGTGGAGGTTTAGCGAGTTATTCTCCAAATGATCTCGCAATGCCACTCAAAACAACAGATGATATCAAAGCTGAGACTGCAACCGTACCCAAAAAATATTTTCTTGCGGACTTACCGCCATTAACAAAATTGGCACCATATGTCGCCACCCAACCACACTGATAATGACGATGACATATCATTCGCTGACGCTTGATGAAATTGAGCCAGTCAAAAGTGTTAAATTTTTAAATTTTCGTTCCATTCTATTTTCATTATTGTAATTTATTTTCAATTTTTCCTTTTTCGAACCTTTTCATAATTGTAAATAAAAAAACATCAAAAAACAACAAAGTATTTGGGGAATCCTTAATCCTTAAAAAATCCTTAAAATAGAAGAAAAATTCTCATTTTTAATACATGATTATACAGTCTCGGCAAAATAAATTTTCCGTCGCCGAAATTAGAAGGTAAACAAAACGAAATTATAGCGGAGTAGTACGTGGAAGTTTTTTTGTCATTAAATTCTTTGACATTAATTGCTTTTTTAGATTTAAAAAATGCCGAAAAACTCCTTTTTTGGTCTAAACCTTTATATTTTTGAATTTACCTCCCACTATTTTCTACGATTTTTGCGCGGAAATCCTTTGATGTTGATCAAAAGCCGAGACTGTGAATTCATGCATTCTGTCTCAGACATTTTAACGGTGATTGTACTTTAGTCTTAAAACACATCATACAACATTCAGATATTCATTCTTATGATAGACAGAATAACCAGTGTGTGAATAAGCATGAAATTCAAGCATCACTGAAAGTTATTTTCATTGTAATAAAAATCGATCTAATCTTATTTCTTTCCTATTTTTTATCTGGTAAATAATGTCATTGAGGTATTCAATGTAAAACATCAGCCGTAGAAAAGGAGTAAGTACTAGGTACTAATGTTAAGTAATTCAAAGAAAAGTCACGTGATATAATAAAGAAGGTTTTTGGCGGGGAAACAATGGGATTTTTTCGTGTGTTGGTTTTTTCTTAAAACTACTCCACTAAAGTAGTACTTGTTATCTGGTTTTATTAATATAGCTGTGCATGCATACAATGGCAGAAACAACAGTAAAAAGCGAAGATCAGGTATTATATTGAGTTTGGTAAATGTGTAGTTTTAAACAGAGCACGTTGTTTTGAAGACTTCCTTCCATTTTTTATTCTTTAGCTAGCTATGTTTTTTTAGTTTTTACCTAAATGATTTAATCGTTCTTTAGTATTAGGATAAATGTAAAGCTTCTATGAAATTTTGTTTGCTTAAATATGTTTTATATATATATATATATATTGTTATATAAATATATCTAGTCTAAAGCCATCATTTTATATA
>JAUELD010121935.1:6321-16422 GCA_031471615.1 Aglantha digitale | reverse complement strand
AACATAACATAACATAACATAACATAACATAACATAACATAACATAACATAACATAACATAACATAACATAACATAAAATCTAAGTTTAATTTCTAAACATGCTTTTGTTTGATAAAGCGACCACACTATACTAAAAGCCGTTAAAAATGTAAACAAAAAGTGACGGAAAAATTTGTCTTGCTGAAACACAAACTTGATAGGATAGACATTATACTATTATAAGTCTTCAACAATATTTAACAATGAATATTTTTCGGGTTAGTTAGTCATATTGATAATTTCATAAAAAATTGAAAAGAGTCTGTACTCGCCTAAGTTATACGAAAAATTCCGGCAGAATGTGAGTTAGCTCAATAAAGAATTGTATAACTGTTACGCCTAGCTGCTAAAAACACAACTAAAACGATTTTTGTGGACATTTACAACTAATACTTATGTATGAAAATATTAGTTTTTAAAATTATATGACGTTAAAGTTATAATAAAGTTCTAAAAAAAATAGTTGAGAAATAGATTGTTTATGAACTTAATGCTTAGAAGAAGAAAAATTCAAAGGTAAGCTTTAATCATTCTTATTTTCCATTCAATATCTTTTTATGATACATTAAAAGCCTATGTGTGTAATTCGAGAAGTCGTGGAGCTGTCTACGAACTCAATAAATTTTAAAACTCGTTTCACAGTTTATTTTACTATTTTACTTTTTTTACATATCCTTCATTTTTACTATATCGTACGCCGTTTTCTAGATGGTCGTCATCGTTTTGTCAGTTATAAACAAACAACTTTTTTTCATTGGCCATTTATTCTGGAGAGAGGCAAACAAGAAAATAACAACCGAAGATTCTGTTATATTTGGTTTGCTCAAAATGGAAATGGTTTTTAAATAACAGCGTCAAAAAGAAAAGCTTGCAAGCTAGGTTTCTTTAATTTTTGAAATGCGAAAAAGACTGGGTTTAATAACAACAACAAAAAGAACAGGCGCCTTTTTGTCAGTTAGTAAAAATACCTGAAGTTGTCTTAGAATTTTAAAAATTCTGTTTATTTATATAAATTCCACTGTTATTTCAGCTATATTTCTATAGGCTGCCACTTAACCCTAGTATTGTTCTGCCTGTTAAATCGTTTTTGAACGATAGTAAAAACTCAAAGCACTAGTAGTTTGTTTCAGTGACTTTGTTTTCAATAGGCTCAGCCGTTATTTCAACGGGCTTATACAGATATACTAACCCTAACGCAATATAATTTATGGGGTACGGGAATGGCTGCATCGTTTTTAATGATTTCTAACATTTTTTCTTCTAAGTTTCGAAATACTGTATGATTTTTTTTTTATCGCTATAACAGACCAGTTCTTCGTTTCTTTAAAGAAAATTAAATCAAACTTTTTTACCCCACTCGATATTTGATTTAAGTTACTATTTAAACACAATCATAATGCTGCATGCTGCCTTTTTGCTACCCTATACTACCATTTTAAAAATGAAAAAAAAAATGCTCAATTTTTTATATAAAGAATAGTAAACTTCTATATTCTCAGTATGCAAAATTTAGTGAAACGTTTTAAATCAGACAAGTAAAAGTTTTTGTCAAATAACACTGTTTCGGTTACAATAAAAGCATCAAAAGTTGGATTTAGTTATTTGTACATATGCGTAAGTTTTTGATGAGCATATTTGTGAAAAATTGAGTTCCCGGTCCTAAATATATTTTTGGTGTGAAACAGAACGATCACCTATTTTTATCGTAACAGTAGTTGGTCTTGATTCCAAGTGCCACAAACCCACCACAAATGGTTACACAAATAGATTATAAAATAAATTAGAACGCATGATCTTCTCTTTAATGTTGCTGTTTATTTATTTTTACTATTCTTAACCGTATTCATACCGAGGATGGATTCCGCCATGTTGGTATGATTTCCAAATTTCATAACTTTAATATTTTTCAATGTTTTAAAAAATTGCACAAAAATCCAATTTTCAGAAAAATTTTGTACCTACCTCCTAAAATGTTGTTCCAAAAATCCAAATCATGTTGGTCTCAATCAAAAAAAAAATTAATACGAATTTTTAAATTATTATTAGAACTAAATAAAAAACCAAGGTTTCTTTTGTCTATGATTGTGTAATACAGTATTTATGGAGAGTTTATTTATGCCAGACATCAAAGTCATGGTTTCGACATCGCATTTATCTGCATGTAGTTAACTGAGCTACTATCATTCCTTTTGATTCAGGTTTATAGCATTTCAACTCCATATTTTTCCATTCGATTAGAATTGCCTGCTTCGGTGAATTGAATAATCACTGGTCCAATTTTTTCGCTTAATTATTAAGTACAATTACTTCGAGGTTTAGAACGTTCTATCTTTGTATAGCCCTGTCTTGTTCTTCTTACATGCCCTTCATAATTGGTATAGCAGGAAGGAGCCTAACAGTTCGTACCTTAGTATCGTCAAGCTCCTATAGTAACTTCAAAACACTTATCTTTTTAATTTTTTTTCGTGAAAGTTTATCGTCACTGGACCTATGAAAAGAATTTAATTTAAGAATTTACGCTCTCTATTTTATTCCTTTCTTTGAAGCTTCTATTAACTACAGCAAAAACAATACTTTCCGAAAATATTAAATTTTAGTAACGTTTTTAAAATATTATTGGATTGAAACAACCAAACAAGGTAAAAAAACTATTTGATGAAACACTTTTCACTACAATTTACTGACTTATAGGCTCCCGCGGGAAAAAGGCCTGTAACGATATAATTAAATTAAACTATTAAAGGGAAGGAAATTTTATCTGTAACATCTTCCGTTTAGTGAA
Source organism: Aglantha digitale (assembly GCA_031471615.1). Classification (NCBI taxonomy): domain Eukaryota; kingdom Metazoa; phylum Cnidaria; class Hydrozoa; order Trachymedusae; family Rhopalonematidae; genus Aglantha; species Aglantha digitale. Next base: position 13,600 of record JAUELD010121935.1, on the reverse strand, counting down.
TAAATTCTACGATTAATAGATATTCGAAAAAACATGTAGAAACTGAAAAAATCCACTTTAGAATACAAAGTTTGTCCATCGATATTATGAAAATGAAGCCAATACTGCAAAATCAAAAACCAACATGTTACAGAAATTTATTTTATCAACATAATTTTACAGAAATAATTTTTCAAAGAAAACTCACGAAAAGTAGCCTAAATTACATACAGTAAAAAAATATATTTGTAATCTATTCTTTATTATCGGTAAAGTGATGTTTTAAATCTAGCTATATAAAACATCTCATTTTCTATACCTGCATCCTTTAAATATGTGAGAGTAATTTGTTTTACTGTCCTCCTATCTAACAAGTACTGGAGCCATTTCAAAACTACTGCATTTAATATAGCTATGTGTGTTTTCTCTTAAACCTTATTCCGTAAAGACGATATAGGGGGGCTCTTTCAGAATCCCCCCCTCCCTTATATAAATCCTGGAATATAGGCGGTAATTTAACAAAATTTGGTATGGACATAGAATTATACTTTTTCTATGAAACTGTAAAATTGATGTTTCTATGACCTTGCAACGTCAGCAAAATTCTAAAACTTACAAAATGACAGTAATATTGTAAGTAAGTATGATTAAGAGGAAAGTTCTAGGCAGCTTTTTATTTTATTTTTTTGTTTTAGGAAATTAATTATTTTTTTTGTATTTGTAAATGTTCCCATTTTGATACGTAAAAAATTAAAAAACTTGATTACCGTGGTAACCAGGCAAATTTTAGCCAATAAAAGATTCACCATCTGAAAGCCTAATAAATTTATAAGTCATAAAATTTGAGATTAATAGCAGCCAGAATAAATGTTTTATTAAACAAAAACTAACAGGGGACTTCTTGACAACTATAGTATAATAACTAAATTATATAATTGTTAACTTGGTTAAAGATTATTCTATGTGCAATACTTTTTTATATATCTCAAGAGTATAGAAAAAAATGTCAAGCAGATTTAATAATAAACTAATTTTAAAGTACATATAGTTTATAATATTTGGTTACTCAAACATTTAAATGAAATTTTGACGAAGCAGTTTCATAAACAAAACAAAACGACCTTTTAAACACAAAATTATATTTTTAATATATTTTATGCAGTTTTTTTTTTGAGTATCCAAATTTTATTCTTGTACTTCACCATCAATTAATCATTAAATAAGCTGGGCATTTTTTCCTTAACTCCTACTTAGATTATATAAAATGTAGCAAATATAATATTAGATTTTTGTTGTTATTGTTGATATGGTATAAAGGTTAGCGGTTGAAGTTTAATTGAAGTGTACTTAATCTAACTCGTTATTTTTAATGGGAGATGTAGAATTCTAACCAATAAATATGTGTACATTAATATCGTCCAAAATGATACATAATTTGACAATATAAAATTTTGCAAAGTTGAATATCATTAATGCTTGAATGAATGTATCTAGCTCAGATGGAAACGGCCAGCTAATTTAGACCAACCCATTTGGGGTCTTGGCGTAACTTAGTGTTCTTTATTGAACATTTACAAACTGCTGAATGTTTTTGTATAAATTGTGCTTGATTACAAAATGTTTGGGTTACACAATATATTATGATATATAGTACAATACAAAGTCATCACGTGAATTGAAATATGTTAGGACAATTCTTTTTCTTTTTAACTAAAGATAAAAAAACTATTTATATTGGCTCAAATGTTTGATGAATAACATTATTTGTCTGTAAATTGATCATAAAGTAATGCTTTGTGTCATTCGAAACAGTTTTGTGGTGACTTTACTGAAATGCCCTAATTATTTTTGAATTCCTGTCAAATCATTCATACCACATATTTTTGGGGTTTGTTATATGACATCATATGATTTATTTTTTCGTATCACATCATTAACCTTATCGTTAATCCTAATGTATATTCATCGCTTATGGAAACAATTTAGAATTAAAATTAAAATATGTATTTGCAGTTTTGTTATTTCGTTTTTAATATATATACAAGTATTTTTTAATACGTCAAGTAGCTATTACAACATTGATATACAGATATTTATTAACGTTAGTTAGATGTTTTGTAGCAACGTTGAATACAGTACGACAGCATCTAATTTGTCATACAACTTTCTATTTGGATGGCAACCGTTACTATGCAAACAACAACTGAAATAAAATATATATATATATATATATTAATACGTTTAATACTTTATAGATGCATAAAATGTTTAGAAATATGGAATAGATGATAGATGATAGATGAGAAAAGAAAATTAAAAAATTGACTTAAGACAACAAAATCTGCCGCTCAAAAAAAGTTAGAAACAGCATAAAGTTTTAAATGCTAAAAAACTGCACATCTTTCCTTTAATCCACTATGACTCCTCTCAAGATTCTAACACTGTCGTTCTAATTTATCAACTCAATTAATCAAAATTAAAAAAAATAAAATCTTGACAGTCTCCATAGCATTAAAAAAACAAATTGTTGATATAAAAAACTTACTCAGTTGAATCGTATACTATTTTTTTTCGACAATAAAATGCTGGTTGTTGCGATTTCAAAAAGCAATGAACTGGATGCTTGTTATACTTTTTTTTATACTGGTGAGAGTATATACATTTCGACAGTTTTTGTACATATGCTGGAATACCAAGCTTTAAACCTAAATTAAAACAGCAATAACTCAAAGATAGCTACATAATATTGAATAGGTGGAAAAAAACAACTTCACTTTATCTAAAGGTCATACTAATTATAACATTAAAGATATTAATTTGAAGACTACTTCTTTTAGTTAAGGGCATTGATTACGTCATTTATACCACTAATTATTAAAAATTTCAATTATTTTAAAGAGAGTTTCTTGTGCCAATTTATTAAACGCAGATTTTAAGCCGTTAGGCTAAAGCTGAAATAAAGCCAGGCTGTATAGCTTAAAGCTGAAAGTTTTATAAAAAATAATTCGATTTGAAATTACCTTTTTTTAAAGAAATACATTTCGAGAATATAGAGCTCGGTAATTTTTCACAATAAGGAGCATTGAAATCGCATGTACCGAATCTGTTATACCTCCCTCCGCATATTTCTTCTTCTTGTTTCATACATTCATCACAGCAATGACAATAATCTTTTGCAATGTTACCTAGTAGTACATTCAAAAAAAATATTTGTGTTAAAATATTGACTTTTCAAGTGTCTATCAATACGAGTATCAAATTACTTATTTTGCCTTCAGCGAATACACTGCAGCAACGTAATGTTGACAATATAAATATTTTCATATAAAACACTCTCAAATGAAAGTGTAACATGTTTATATGACGAATTAAGGGAATAGACGTGTTGTAACTAGTTAATATAGGCCGGAAAGTGAGACTATTAAAGGGTATGTGCAATTGTACAACATGTACAATTGATATGAAATTACAGTATCAGTATAAAGAAATATAATAGATTAAACAAAGCTATATAAAGGAGTAAAACTTAATTTATTTGTAACTAGTTGATTTTAGGAGGTGAAACAATTTTTTTTAGTTCTATAGTAATTTTCAACATTTAGGGTTATAATGTTGTACTGAAATTAAAATTTAATTTTCATGCTATTGGATTTGTCAACCCTTTGCAGTATGGGCTTTTTCGTAATCCTATTAGATATGGGGCAGACCCCTTATTTTACTCATGAACTATAGATAGACCATAATAGAACTATAATAGACCGATCTTTTAAAAATTAAATTTTCGAGTAGGTCAAGGCTAGTATTGTTCAGATTTTTCTAAATTTAGACGGGTTTGTAAGAAGTTGGTCTGAAAAATTTACCCAAATTTTTTGAAAAAAAAAATAATGAATTTGAAATTGTTAATGTTTGGAATATTAAGTTTGTAAACGAATTTTGTAGTTAAAATATATTCCCAACTTGAACAATATATTTGCACCCTCTCTATTCCCTATAACATGGAAGTATTAAGAAGGAAATACATCTTTGCATATTTTTCATATATTCATTAATGGTTCCTATTTATTTCACAAATTGTTTAAAAATTTGCGAAAATATCTGTACAATTATTAGTCATGATAAAAGTTAGATCTCTTACCGATATTTTTCTTAAAGCTATATCTTATGGTTTAAGCAGCTTGTTCCAGTATAAATTACTTATTAAGTAGCAAGGAATCCATATTATTAATATTTCTAAATGGTTAAATTTCGAAAATCCTCGAAAAAAACTAAATTAACTGTTGATTTTATAGCTAATATGTTGTTAGTACGTATGTTATTCATAATGACACAGGTATAAAGATATTTGAAAATACGTGCAAGCTTTTAAGTATTACCTTAGTTATTGCCTAAGCAAACATTCTTTTTTTCGTAGATTTACTTTCCTTTTATGGAATAATTTTCACAAAAATATATTAAAGGTGATTATATTGGTTTGATAGTTAAATATTCTTTAAAGCTGAGGTGTTAACTGCTGCTATAGAATTTAATTACCTTTGAGAATCAAATTTACTGTTTCTATGAGTCTTGTTACAACAGAAATTATTACATGCTATTCCTTCTCATATTATTTCCATGCCTATACCAAATAGGGTTAAAGTTAATTGAATTGATAAAATTAATGATAAATTACAACTGCGATAAGTATTTGTTTATTAGGATTTATGATTTATTGAAAATATCCTTGATCCTTTAATTGATCAATCTTTCTTTTTTATACATAGAATTGTATTGGTATAATGAAGGATAATCTAATTAACTTAATCTAATTAACTTAATCTAATTAACTTGTAGGTGACAACAAATGTACAGGGAATTTAATCTGATACGTAAATATTGTTTTCATTTCTGGTTTGTGTGCTCTCATTAACTTTTTTTGATAAATATAAACAGTCGATATTAGCTAACTTTCAAACGATAAACACATTTGTACCTTTGCATTTTAAGTTTTTCTCGCATTTACTTCGATCACATAACAATTGTCCTCGTGAGTTATAACAAGTCGACTGTATACTTAGCTCGATAATTGCAAATGTGATTATAATAATAAATATGACCATATCAATCCGATGCGTTTGTATCATTCTTCTTCCCTATTCAATAAAGATTTTGATAAATAAATATCTGTTTATTACAAGTATTTATTCTACAGCAAATTTTTTATGTTGTCACGTTAAACAAACAATCCAGTTAAAATAAATAATTGCATTAGTTCGCAAAATAAGAATCTACCCTATCCTATTGATTAAATACTAAGAATAGAAATTACACTTAGTGAGTGTATTAGCTGGCTTTAAATGTAAACAAACCATTGTATTGTGTAGTTAGAAGCAACAAAATACATAAGTGGTTTGGCATGCCGAGAAGTATGAAGAATAGAAACAAATATGTAGCTAGTTTTAGCTAAAAATAAACACGTATTGATCCCCTACGATCCATTTTTTACTTGATAGGATAGTGAAATGGTTTAAAACCTGCTAAACTTGTACTAAAGTTATAACATGCTTTTTTCTGCATTTCCATCAGTAAATTTGTGTTTTTTAACAACTTTTTTAAAGCAAGCTAAACTAGCTATTCTATTGTAATTTCTACACCTTGGAGAAGCGCTTTTTTAATTTATTCTAACTTAATTATATGTTTTATACATAGCTAGGTGGAGCTTATGAACATAGCTACAACTAATGAATGATGAAAAACATTGATAATATAATATTGTCACAATAATTAAAACTAAATTACACATTTAAGATAACATGTTTGCCCATAAATTTAGTAGCTATTTTATAACTACATAAGAAACTATCGAAATTAACATTAACATGCACACACTGTTATGGTTTTGTAAGCAATCTCAAATATAAGTTAAAGCTATTTTCAAATTGTTCACTATTTCAAGTGACTATTTAATTTAACTGATTAACATATAAGCTTTGGATTAACTATAAATATATTTACATAGCGTTGAAGTAAAGACAAAAATCAATAAGATGTGTATATGTTTCCCTCAATGAAGCTTTTACGATAATATCGTACCTTTAATTGTGATGAATTACCTTAAGTGAAGGAAACTTTTCAATATTGTTCAATATATATTTTAAAACTTTATTTAGAAATAATGGTGTTTTTATAATTGGAAAATCTATTCATTTTTATATGGGGAAAATTAAAAAATAAAATCTGTAAATTTTATAAGATGCTAATAACAGCAATGTTTTTATAAAATTCTAGATCTTTTCTTGTTTATTTTCCAAAAAATACATCTACGCAATTTAAAATGCTTACTCTTAAAACGATTGCCTTGTGTTTTTGTTAAACATACATGTCAATGAATGATAAGTAGAACTAAATGATTCGCTTTAATAAATGTTAACGAAAATATTGATTACATCTTTTATTTCCTATTTAGTTGGATTTCCTAATGGTATAGGCAACTTTTAAACCGGAAATTGATTCATTAAATGAAATGAGAGAATGAAAGTTAATATATATATTTAATTCAATTAGTATTTGTTTTAACAAACTATTATTGAAAAACAAAAAAAAGCTCTTACCTTAACCTTTATTGTAATTTTAAACTTTATTCATAAAAAGTTCCAATTCTTACCAAAACTTTACACTGTAATTTTATATTTTTTGTTGTTATAAAGAACATTAGTATCTTTTCAAATTTAAAGCAATGCGATTATGACTTGCTGTATTGTTTGTGTTAATGTTCGCGTGCTAATTAATACTTTAATTTTTTTCAAAATGATATCTTGATAGAAGTAATACCAACAGTTGTTTTCAGATGATGTTTTGACGTATTTTGATTAACTGTTGATATCAAATTTACGTCTGAGACTATTAATAATGTAAAGACACAAGTTGCACTATGATTTATAACATGTCCTTAAATCCAATGACAAACTTATTGTATGCTTAAAATCAACATATCATTATGACTAAGAAATATTACCGTGTGTTAACCGGCATGAAGTTTTATATAAATTCCGTTTTAGTTCTATTAGTTATCCTGCTAAACAACAACTGTGTGGCATGCAGTTACATTAACTATTTTTTAAGCGTTTTCTTTAGAGTTTAGCTACCGTTATTTGCCTGTTAAACATTCCAAAGGAAATTCAAAAATATTGTTTATCTGAGAATTGAAATAAAGGTTCTAACACTTCTAACATTCAACTTTGAAAATATTTGAAAATATATTTTGAAAATATATTTTGTCAAAAATTAACATTGTGAAACGTTGGATAGCTAAATATTTTAACCA